>JAVJIF010024743.1:0-43440 GCA_038442645.1 Agave tequilana | reverse complement strand
TCAACTGGTTATATCTTCTTTAATTTGCCCTGATTCGCCTTGATTCAAATTAATTCCGAGTTAAATCAGAATTTAGATGAGCCTTGAGCTTCTTTTCTCTACCTTCTCCCTTGGTAAAGACCTGCACATTATTAAACAAAAAAATAATTAAAATAAATTTTATTATAACATAGATATGGGAAATATGACTGCAACTATGCAATATCAGTGGCCGATCAGCTTGATATTATGGTTACACTTATTTTGATTCAAGAGAGCTATTAAAACACTTCAATTCTTAGAAAAGAGGAATCTTGAGGAGAAGTTCTAGAGCCTTGTATCGGAAAATCGGCTTCACTCCTTAGCATCTATTTGTGTGTTGAGTTATTTGTTAGTATAAGTTTTAATTTTCATATTTGATTAGCACTTCACCTATTCGCCCCTACGAGATGATTTCAATTGGTATCAGAAGTAGTGCTCCTGAAATTCAGTTTAACCATCAAAGAGTAATTCTTATTTGCTAATCACTATACTTGTTATCACACACTCATGGATTTTCTTGCTCCACATTTGTTTGATATTAGTAATATCAAATTCTAAAAAATTAAATGAGTTCATATCTTAAAATCCTCGGGAATACATGTTTATGTTGCCACAACAAAAGATCTTATATTGAAAATAGCAAATATTTCGAGGTTAATGCACAAGCCACTATTACACTAAAGCAAACATTTAACAATGATATTTTTAGGGTTTCTAGTTGTGATTTTGCCTTTACACTGTAGATTACATTGATCTCTCTTGGTGAACAAATTCTAAATGATACGGAAAGGAATTAAGAGAAGTCGATTCCAATCAAGTATGCTTCATGGTCTAGGGAATGACTTTCTTGAGGTAAACTCAGAATTGTAGGATCTATATTCAAGCAACACAAACACTAGAGGAGGGTGAATAGTGTTTATAAATTACTAAATGAAATTACTTGTAGGAAATAAAAATTCACAAGATAAAAACTCAGAAAAATGCAAACGCAAAGACAAGAGATTTATCCTGCTTCGGTCCTTGTGACCTACATCCAGTCCCGAAGCAATCCACTTGAGATTTTCCTTTCCTAATTTGGATACATCCAAAACTAATACCTTGTACACCACTTGACAAAACGCCCTTTGTCAAATGTGTACAACTCCTCTTACAATCAAGAGAATAAACACCTTGTACAACTGCTCTTCTACACTAAGAAGACGCTCTTGTACAAGCTCCTCTTTGAATGATTACAACTGATCCTATAAGCCTTGAATCTGAATGTGCTTGTGAATAAGGTCTCTTATAGGTGAACTTTTAGAAATCTTCACAATAGAGTAGGAATTGGTGAAGAAATAGAAAGTGAAAAGAGCTTTTCAGAAAGACAGAATTTTGAACAGAATTTTTAGGCTGAAAACTTGAGATTTGAATTGGTGTATTGATCTTAGGACAACATCTCTATTTATAGCTAAAATCTATAGTCAGTTAGGGAAGTTATCAATTCAAATTTGAAATTTAAAATGTTGGATAAAACACCATAAATCACCAACTACACAATAGTCAGAAACTGCTATTAGTCGACTAGGGTAGGAGGGTTAGTCGAGTAGAAGAGCAAAATTTATATAAGTTAGTCGACTAATATATGGGGTAAGTCGACTATACTTAGACTGATATAGATACTAAGTTTCTGGAAAACTGTTTTTAGTCGACTATATAGACATGGTTAGTCGACTATAGAAGGGGTTAGTTGACTATACATTATGGGAAGTCGACTAATTCTGATGCCAGAAAATAAACAGAGAGTTAGGATTTTTTTGTAGAAGAACTTAGTCGACTGGGCAATTTCAAGTCGACTATGGGTTAGGTTAGTCGACTATACTTATAGGTCAAGTCGACTAAATAGGAATTTGTGTGTGTGTTCAAGGCTTTTAACAATTATTCTAAAAATACACAAAAATACCCAAAATCTTCAACTGAGGTTGAGTAATCATAACTCTGTATAAATGCTTGAGATAAATCTTCCAAATGCATTTTTATTACTTTGTTATCTATCATCAAAATCTTTCAATCTTGTAGGCTTCAACATTCTCCCCTTTTTGATGATGACAACCTGTGTATATGAAAACTCCCCCTGCAGAGAAACTCCCCCTTAGTAAACAGGTTATAACAAATGATATGTAATAAGTCAAGTGTTCTTGTTCTCCCCTGCATAAAGTTAAGTGTTCCCTGCATTGCCATATCGCAAATACCAAAAATATGTATCATATATCTATTGCCATAACACACATATGTCAATATCCATTGCCATAACACACATATATATGTAACACAGAATTTTCTCCCCTTTGTCATAACAAAAAGAGAAATAGCATAGATCATAAAAGATACATAAACAACCATTGTTTCCATTAATTAAGTACAAATTAAAAGAGTCTTAAAAAAGAAAAATACACAAAGATGCAAGAACTTCCAAAAACAAAACACGTAGCAAAGCCAACTCCATAATCATCAAATGTCAGATCCGGGAGGAGGAGGTGGTGGAAAATGGGTCTTGAGGATATTCAGAATTTCCATTTGAGTAGATGCAAACGAGTCCATTTTCAGTTGCATATGCTCAAAATGAGTCATCAGTAAAGATTGATTTTTGAGCAATGCATTCTGAGAGTCCTGAATGAGTTGTTGTTTGGCACATAGAGATTCTATCTCAACAAAAAGAGAGTTGTAGGAGGCATTTGCATATGAAGGAGGTAGTTGGGATGAAGGGGGTTCAGTGAAATGAGGTTGAGTAGAGGGAGAAGGAGCTTGAGTTGAACTTTGTAGAGGAGGAGAGGGTGGCTGTGGTGGAGGATGAGGAAAATCGTAAAGTTTCATACGATGAAGAACGACACGATCAAAAGGTTCGAAGACTTTGATAACACTCGTTTCGGAAGCAAGATCTATGTGAAATTTCGAAACACGTGTGATAAAAAGGCTCCATATGGTAGGAAGGAGGTATGATCCTTAACAAGAGTATCAAAGATAATCATTGCCCAATTGACTTCTAGTCCAGCCATAATGGCATAGACACAAGTGGCTAAATCACAGGAATAGTAGTTATAACTCCCAGTTTTAGGGTAAATATTATAGGCAAGGATACAATCTATAAGACGGAGAATAGGTTTCAATTTATTATTAGACATAGGTAATCCTTGACCTGAAAGAAATATATTTGATAAGACCTCTGCATCATCCATATTAATGTCATTAATAGAGAGGCCGTGATAAAGAATTGAAAAGATACGACCTATGGATTTAGAGGATAACTTGATATTGATACCTTTAAGCATAGAATATGTATGAACATCATCCTCATTGTCTTCATAGGTTAAATTGGTATAAAATAAGTGAATCAAGAAATGATAATAGCCTTGCCTAGAATTAGTAGAGAACATATGATAAAGACCACAATTTTTTAAATATGAGACAGTATCATAGTCATTAAAGTCCTCATATTTAACAAACCTACCAGGTAAAATTTCTAAGGAGGAAATTCTAAGAAAGTCAACTTCTAGGGCAGGATTTTTTAGAAAAGCCCTGAAATCAACTTGAGATGAGGAAGAAGATGGAGTAAACTTGATTTTCTTAGATCTAGACATGATTAGAACTCAAATTAAAGGAAGATAAAGCAAGAATTGACAGTAGAAGACTGAGATTGAAACAATTTTACCAAGGAATTGAAGGAGGAAAGAAATGAGTTCACTACAGCTGTCGATCCTGTAGTCGACTGGTTCCGGCAGCTGGAGAGAGAAACAGGTGGAAAACTAGGGTTTTTATTAGGGTAAAGGGTAGAACAGAGAAGTAAAAACCAAATCAATGGTTAGGATAAAAAAGAGAGTAAGATTGGATCCAGATTTAATGAAATGGATCAGGTTTCGAAAGTTAAAAACCAATAACAGAACACAATTTTTCACATAGTTAGTCGACTTGGTGTTTGTGACTAGTCGACTAATTGACTTACTAGTCGACTAGTGATCAATATAGTCGACTAACTCTTAATAGATCAAAAATTCAACGTTTCTGTTAGATGCAATTAATCGACTGGGTCACTATTAAGTCGACTAGGTGTTTAATAAGTCAACTAATAGGTCTTGATAAGTCGACTAATTGTTGAAAAATGCCTTAAAATAATTCTTAAAAAATAGTCAAAGATCAGAAATATTGCAAATACCCAAATCTCTTCGAAATTTCATAAAAATATCTTCTTTAAGAGGTTCTGTAAAAATATTTGCAATTTGATTATCAGTTGATATAAAATTTAGAGAAATATTACCTTTTAAAGCATGATCACGTAGAAAATGATGTCTAATACAATATGCTTAGTACGTGAATGATGAACTGAATTTTAAGATAAGTTAATAGCACTAGTATTATCACACATAATAGGTGAGTTTGTAATAGACATGCCATAATCAAATAAGGTTTGTTTCATCCATAAAATTTGAGCACATGCAACACTAGCAGCGATATATTCTGCCTCAGTTGTTGATAATGATATAGAATTTTGCTTTTTACTGAACCATGATACTAGTAAATATCTCAAAAAGTGATAAGTACTACTAGTGAAAATCACCTAGAGGGGGGGGGTGAATAGGTGATAATGCTAATCAATGCACAATTTAAAAATTATGAAGCAACAATCTCACAGAGCAAGTGAATATAGCAATGAATGTAGAAAGTAAGTAAAAAGAGCAATGAAAATAGAGCAAGAAATAAGAGCAAGTAAACCAACCGCAAACACCGAGATTTGTTATCGAGGTTCGAGCACCCAGCTCTACTTCCCCGCCTTCCCCAGAAGGATTCCAACCACTTCCACTATCACAAAGATGTCACAAATACACCGGAGTACCCAACTCCACAATCTCAAGTACAAGCAATCTCTGAGTAGTCAAAAGACCACAAACTCTCTCTTGCAAAATTCTCTTCCCTTACAAAGGTCCTTAGAGAAATAATGAGTAGGAATGAAGCTCTTGTGTGTAAGGAGAAAAGAAAATGAAATCAGAGAATTCTTGAAAGCACTTCAGAAAATGAGAGAGAATTTTAGCACAAAAACTAAGAAACCAAGTCTTTTTGAAAGCCTTAAACTTTTGGAAATTTTGATAATTTTTCTAGTTATCAACCTCTCCCTAAACACCCCTATTTATAGAAGAGGGCTAGGGTTAGGAGATAAAACATATTTAAGGCTAATCAGAAAGTATTAGAACCAAAACATGTCACTTAAACATAATTAAGTGAGAAAAGGACAAAAATAAACCAGCTCAGAAAACTAGCCGTTACTGTTCAAACGGCTAGCACGGTCGACCGGCCCGGTCGACCGCTAGTTCAAAGAAAATAGCCGTTGCAGGCTACGGTCGACCGGCCCGGTCGACCCAAACAAACAGAGAGCTCTGCTCTCAGACCGGTCGACCGGGACGGTCGACCGTCCAAAGACTGCCAAACGTGCACAGATTTGTGCACGTCGGTCGACCGACCCGGTCGACCGACTTCTAGCCAAGTCGACTTGTCAGAAGACTTAGTCGACTGGATGAAGTCTGGAATGGAAAGAAAAATAGTTTTAAAAATATTTTGAAAAAAAACTTTTAACACTCCTAAAAATCACCAAAAATAGTTTTATCATTTTGCATTGATATATAAACATGTGGTAAAAAGTTTAGCTCAAATATCAATCAATATGAACTATTTTTGTCTCTTATCATTTTTACCAAAAACCAAAAACTGTATTTTCTACTTGGATTTTGAATAGAAAATACGTTTTGTCCACAACTTCTTCCAAATACAAAAACATGATATTTAAACATTTTGAAGCATAATCCTATATACATGAAACATATGTATATCATAGTTTTTGTCATAAATTCCAATACCAAAATAAGTTTTGATAAAACACAAAACTTAAAACACATGATTATGTATATCAAAGTAAGTTTGTAGGTTGAAGATTGTATACAAACTATTTATGTTAGGAAACAAGATGTGCGCAAAAACGTGTGTGATAGAGCTTCAAACCTATTCACTATTCTTTAACAAAATTCTAAACTAAAAACAAATCTAATAAATTATCTTGAGCAATCTTGAAGTCTTGAGCCATGCGATGCCTTGCTAGAGCCTTCTTTTCTATGTTCCTTCCTTGATGTGCAAAAAGCCTTCTTTGCTTCATGAACCTAGAAATTCTTGCAATAGCTAAGCAATGGCCTCCAAATATGGTACTAACCTGAAACTTATCTAAACAAACTAATTAGTACCAAATAGCACTTATTTGTTTTGTTATCATCAAAACTCTAAACAAATGGAGAGTGTAACCTTTTGGGCCAACAATCTCCCCCTTTTTGATGATGACAAAACAAATAGGCTATAAACAAAAGTATAGGGGAGGAGAAAGCTCCCCTCAAATTATGCTATATTAACCAAAGAAAAACCATGTAACTTGTAATTTGCAAGTAAACATCATGAAACCAAAAATCAAAAACACTTGCAAAACACTTAAACTCAAATTACAAAAATTCATGAAGACACATCAAAAACTCAAAAATATATAAACTCATATGGAACCAAACCATATGAGCTCATATTTCCATACATAAACTCATTCTCCCCCTTTTTGTCATACATCAAAAAGGGTTAAGAAAACATTTTATTCAATAACACAAACATTAAGTTCACCACAAATGAATGAAAATCTAGCAAAATCAAGTGGTTTAGTGAAAATATCGGCAAGTTGCAAATCCATAGAAACATAATCAATATCTATATCTCCTTTCTCAAAATGATCTCTAAGAAAGTGATATCTAATCTCAATGTGCTTGGTCTTACTATGTTGATTTGCATTCTTTGTCATATGTATAGTATTAGTATTATCACAAAATATTTTATATGGTTATAATGCAAATCATAATCAAGGAGAGTATGTTTCATCCAAAGGACTTGTGCACAACAAGCCCCCGCGACAACATACTCCGCCTCGGCGGTTGAGAGAGCTACGTAATTTTGTTCCCTAGAGGACCATGAAACAAGACAATTACCAAGAAATTAACATGTCCCACTAGTACTCTTTCTATCTACTCTACAACCCGCATAGTCGGCATCCGAATAACTCGTCATTGAGAAATCTCCGGTTTTCGGATACCATAGACCCATTCCAATCGTTCCCTTAATATAACGAATAATGTGTTTTACCGCAATAAGATGAGACTCTTTGGGACACGATTGAAATCTAGCACAAAGACACACACTAAACATGATATCCGGCCTACTTGCCGTCAAATACAAAAGACTACCTATCATGCTTCTATACAATTTAATATCAACATTTTTACCTTGGTCATCCTTATCAAGCTTGGTGGTAGTTGCCATGGGAGTGTTGCAAACCTTTGAGTCTTCAAGTCCAAACTTCTTTACGAGTTCCTTTGCGTATTTGGCTTGACATATGAAGTTCCCATCTTGCAATTGCTTGATTTGGAGTCCAAGAAAGAAATTAAGCTCACCCATTGAAGACATTTCAAACTCACATTACATAACCTTTTCAAATTCCTTGCATAAAAACTTATTAGTAGAACCAAAAATTATATCATCAACATAAATTTATACAATTAAAATATCATTATCAACATGCTTAGTGAATAGTGTTGTATCTACTTTGCCTTTAATAAAATCATTTGAAATGAGAAAACTAGAAAGCCTTTCATACCAAGCTCTTGGATCTTGTTTCAATCCATACAAAGCTTTATCAAGTTTAAAAACAAAATCGGGATGAACATGATCAACAAAACCGGGAGGTTGAGCAACATAAACTTCTTCATTTATAAAACCATTCAAAAATGCACTTTTCACATCCATTTGAAAAAGTTCAAAATTTTTGAAAGATGCAAAAGCTAGTGTCATCCGTATGGCTTCAAGCCGTGCTACGGGTGCAAAGTCTCCTCAAAGTCAATTCTCTCAACTTGAGTGTAACTTGGGCCACTAACCTAGCCTTATTCCTAATCACATTACCGGACTCATCCATCTTGTTTCTAAAGATCCACTTAGTACCAATTATTGGTCTATCGTGGGGCCTAGGAACAAGGTGCCAAACTTGGTTGCGCTCAAATTGATTGAGTTCCTCTTGCATGGCTAGCAACCAATATGAGTCCGCCTCGGCTTCGAGGATGCTTTTGGGTTCAAAATGAGAAATGAAAGCAAAATTACCACATAGGTCATGGAGTTTGGAGCGAGTTGTTACCCCTTTAGATGCATCACCTAAGATGAGCTCATTGGGATGATTTGTGGCATATCTCCAAGCTTTAGGAAGCGGTTGAGAGCTTCCTCCTTATCCTCTTGAACGTCCCCAATTGGTTCTTGCTTATCATCTTGAGCGGGTGAGTCCTTCAAGGATAGTCTCTCCATGTCTTCACCTAATGGTTCAATCTCTACAACATTCTCAACAAACACATTAGATTCTTCAAATTTAACATGCATGGATTCTTCAATGGTAAGGGAAGATCTATTGAATACTCTATAAGCTTTACTAGTTGTAGAATATCCAACAAAGATTGCTTCATAAGCCTTAGCATCAAATTTACCCAAGTTATCTTTAGTGTTCAAAACAAAACACTTGCATCCAAAAACTTTGAAATATGAAACATTAGGTTTTCTAGAATGATACATTTCAAAAGATGTTTTGGAAGAATTTTTTACATAAATAAATACGATTTGATATATAGCATGCGGTGTTTACAGCCTCGGCCCATAGATAATGAGGGAGGTCATACTCACTTATCATTGTCCTAGCCATCTCTTGAAGAGTTCTATTTTTCCTTTCTACAACTCCATTTTGTTGTGGAGTTCTAGGACAAAACATTTCATGCTTAATTCCCTTTTCATCACAATAAGTCATGAAGTGTTGGTTAACAAACTCACCACCTCTATCACTCCTTATTCTCAAAATCGGAAAACCTTTTTCTTTTTCAACCCTTTTTCGAAAAATTTTGAAATGAGAAAAAGTTTGATCTTTGTGTTCCAAGAAGAAAAACCCAAGTGAAATGGAAAAAATCATCAACCAAAACAAATGCAAATCTACTACCATTTAAGCTCTTAGTTTTAGTAGGTCCAAAAAGATCCATATGAATTAATTCTAAAGGCCTAGTTGACATGATATCCTTGATTGGTTTGAAGGAAGACTTGGTTTGTTTCCCAAGTTGGCACGCACCACAAATGCGGTCTTTCTCAAACTTCAAGTAAGGTATACCCTTCACCAAATCCTTAGAATTAATCCTAGAAAGATGGTCAAAAGATGCATGTCCTAATCTTCTATGCCAAAGCCAAGAATTTTCATCAAAAGCATTTAAGCATTTAGTAGAACACACCACATTAAGCATGTTAATAATATAAACATTATCATCACAAAAATCGGTAAGAATACAATCATTGGATTTAATATCAAAAATCTTGCAAGAAGTATCATCAAAAATAACTTTAAGTCCACGATCACAAAATTGACTAATACTAAGCAAATTATGTTTCAAACCATCAACAAGTACAACATTTTCTATAATGGGAGATGCACCAATTTGAATGTTACCTATACCGATGATAGTGCCTTTGGAGTCATTCCCGAAGGTGACGGAGCCACCTTCCTCGTACCTTAATAGGGTTGTAAAGTTATTGATATCCCACGTCATATGTCTTGAACAACCACTATCAAGGTACCACCGCTCCCTACGTCTTGGAGCCTTGGTGTGTACCTACATCAAATAATTTAGGATTTAATTTTGGTACCCACATTTTCTTGGGTCCTAGAGGGTTAGTTTCATTAACCCAAACAAGATTATTTGATCTATTAACTTGGTCATAGCAAAATTTAGCTAAATGTCTATTCTTACCACAATATGTGCATCTATATACTCTACCATATTTAAAAGCATAGTGAGTGTGTGATTTGTGAGCATGAGAGTTGTGAGCATGAAAAGATTTAGCATGAGAAGTGTTATGTGTAGTGTGAGCATGTGAATTTTTAGCATGAGAGGTGTGCTTTTTGGAAAACTTTTCTTCAAGTTTCTTAGTGTTAAAAGCACAATCTTTCAAAACTTTTTCAAAATCAACCATTTTAGTTTTTAGAGAGAAAATTTCTTTTTCATCAACAATAGGAGATTTTCCTTTACAAGAAACCTTGTAGGCATTAAACTCATTTTGAATAGAAATAAGATTAGAAGAAATATCATCCTTTTCTTTAGAAACCATAGCAAGTTGATTTTTGAGAAAAGCAACTTCTTTTTGCAATTTAAAACATTCAATCTTCTTATTATCATAAGTTTCGGAAAGTTCAACAAAGGCATGAACAATAACTTCCTTACTTAATTCATCATCTTCATCATCAAGAGGTTGAGGGGTTACCTTTGGTGTGTTTGCCATGAAACGCATATTCGCTACATCCGCCTCTTCCTCGGACTCGCTTTCCGAATCCCAAGTTGCCTTGTACGCTCTCTTTTCTTCCGATTTCTTTGGCTTGAAGGAGGAGGTCATCTTCTTCTTGAACTCCGGGCAATCCGCCATGATGTGTCAGGGCTTTCGGCAATTGTAGCATATAATTCTCCTCTCCTCTTTGCCTTCAAATTTCCTTCGGAAGTTGAGCTTGTTCCTCCGGTACATTCTCTTCACATTGCGAACAAGTAGTGATAGCTCCTCATCTTCTTCTTCATCTTCTTCATCGTCTTCAAGAGTGGATGAAGACTTGAAGGCCAAGGATTTCTTCTTTAGTGGAGCGGCCTCTTCTCTTGCTTTCTTTTCCATCTCATGGGTTTTTAGGTTCCCAATGAGACTAATGAGGTCCATCTCATCCTTGTCGTTCAATTCTTTTAGGGTGGTGGCCTTGATCTTCCATGATGTAGGAAGTGCCCGAATCACTTTTCGCACCTTTTGATCATTGGAAATATCATCACCTAAAGAAGAAAGACCATTGGTGATTTTAGTAAATCGAGTAATCATACAATCAATAGATTCATCATCAATCATTTTAAAAGACTCATATTGGGACCTCAAGAGATCTATCTTAGCTCTTTTGACTTGTGAAGTCCCTTCGTGTGTGACCAATAAATGTTGCCAAATCTCATAGGCGGATTGGCAATGAATTACCCGTGTAAGGTCATCCTCATTCAAGGCGGTTAAGAGGAAATTTTGGGCCTTGAGTTAGCCTCATATTCTCTAAAGTTGAAGTCGGTCCATGTGCTCTCATAACTATCGGGTGCAACATAGGGTTTGGTCAATGATTTAGCCACTAAGCTACCTAAGGATTGCAAAAAGATAGTCATCCTAACCTTCCAAATAGGGAAGTTGAGTCCATCAAATTTAGGAGGGTTTTGATGTTATCGGCCATGTTTACTAGTGATGACAAATGGAATGCAAATGTTGATTAGCAAATTTTAAGGATCTCTCTATGGATGTTAAGCCAAAACCTAGAGTCCAAGCTCTGATACCAATCGAAAATCACCTAGAGGGGGGTGAATAGGTGATAATGCTAATCAATGCACAATTTAAAAATTATAAAGCAACAATCTCACAAAGCAAGTGAATATAGCAATGAATGTAGAAAGCAAGTAAAAAGAGCAATGAAAATAGAGTAAGAAATAAGAGCAAGTAAACCAAACGCAAACACCGAGATTTGTTATCGAGGTTCGAGCACCCAGCTCTACTTCCCCGCCTTCCCCAGAAGGATTCCAACCACTTCCACTATCACAAAGATGTTACAAATACACCGGAGTACCCAACTCCACAATCTCAAGTACAAGCAATCTCTGAGTAGTCAAAAGACCACAAACTCTCTCTTGCAAAATTCTCTTCCCTTACAAAGGTCCTTAGAGAAATAATGAGTAGGAATGAAGCTCTTGTGTGTAAGGAGAAAAGAAAATGAAATCAGAGAATTCTTGAAAGCACTTAAGAAAATGAGAGAGAATTTTAGCACAAAAACCAAGAAACCAAGTCTTTTTGAAAGCCTTAAACTTTTGGAAATTTTGATAATTTTTCTAGTTATCAACCTCTCCCTAAACACCCCTATTTATAGAAGAGGGCTAGGGTTAGGAGATAAAACATATTTAAGGCTAATCAGAAAGTATTAGAACCAAAACATGTCACTTAAACATAATTAAGTGAGAAAAGGACAAAAATAAACCTGCTCAGAAAACTAGCCGTTACTGTTCAAACGGCTAGCCCGGTCGACCGGCCCGGTCGACCGCTAGTTCAAAGAAAATAGCCGCTAGTTCAAAGAAAATACCCTCCTTTCTTCATAGTTTCAAGCAATAAAGGTAACATTTATTTATGTTCGTATCTTTACTTTATTTTGTTTTGCTTTCCTCTTCCTCTTCTACTTTACCTTGGTTGTATTTGTTGAGTTTTACAAGTGAATTCCAAAGCAAGTATAACTAAGCTACGTGAGAGCCAGCGATAGTTCATGAAGACGTTCTCCTCTTCCAAGCTCCGCATCACTTCGTTCTTGGTATGCTTGACGATATAATGTGCACGGGGACTGAGCTCGAGTTTATGATCTATTCGTTGAACGCCTCCGAAGCAAAAAGGTAGAACTTACAAAAAGGTTTCCAGGTAAGTTATCACTCAACCTAGGTAAGTATTCCTTCCTTTTCTTTCCTTTCTTTCATTTCTGTAAATTAAATCATCACCTCTTCCAACTCTTTCTTCTCCACTCACTCCATTTGTACATAGTCCCTTTTATGGTTTTCTGATTTTCCACCTTCTTCATCTTTCACTTTCTTCTTAACTTTAACTATAACTTTCGTTTTCATTTTCATAACTTAAAAACAGCGAAGAACTCTCGTTTGGTTTTCTTAACGATTTCAATAAAACTGTAAAGCTTCCATCGCAAACCCTCCTTGTGGATCACGACCCGCATAGCCACTTGCTATAGCGGAAGAATTGAGCACTTGCATATATTCTTTCTTAAGTTCTATAATCTTGTATTTTGTGTGCAGGTTTAGCCTCAATCACATACCTCGATATAGTTTCTGATCAACATTCTTACCATTTTCATCTTTGTCTAGGAATGTAGTAGTACTCATGGGAGTATTCTTATGACCAGAATTTTTCATACCAAATCTTTTCAGAAGTTCCTATGCATACTTGCACTAGGAAATGAAGATTCCATCATTCATTGTTTTATTTGCAGACAGAGAAAGTAAGTAAGTTCGCCCATGTGACTCATCTCAAATTCACTCTGTATAGTCTTAGAAAATTCTTGACAAATATTATCGTTAGTAGATCCAAATAAAATATCATCAACATGTATTTGAATAATTAAGATATCTTTATTAACATGTTTAATAAAGAGAGTTGTATCTGCTCTTCCCATCTTAAAATCAGAATTTAAAAGAAAACTTTTTAATTTATCATACCAAGCACCGGGTGCTTGTTTTAAACCATATAAAACTTCTTAAGTTTAAAAACATGGTTTGGAAATTTTTCATGTTCAAAACCTGGAGGTCGTTCAACATAAACAGTTTCCTTAATAAAACCATTTAAAAAGGCACTTTTAACATACATTTGATAAAGTTTGAAATTCATAAAGCAAGAAAAAGCAAGTAAAATACGAATTGATTCAAGCCTAGCTACTGGTGCATAAGTTTCATCAAAATCAATACGTTCTTCTTGATTGTATCTTTGTGCTACTAACCTTACTTTGTTCTTAATAACTTGACCTGATTCATCAAGTTTGTTCTTAAAGACCAATCTGGTACTGATGACTGGATGATCAGTAGGACGTTGTACAAGATCCCAAACATCATTTCTAACAAATTGATTCAACTCTTCTTACATTGCAATTGTCCAAAAATCATCTACACATGCTTCTTGATATTCTTCGGTTCAATTAGTGATATGAAAGCAATTTGTGTCATGTAGTTCAACTTGGATATCATCTGAATGCCTTGATTTATATCTCTAATAACCAAATCATGTGGATGATTCCTTACTTCAACATATGCTTTAGGTAACTCGGTAGGAGTCTCATCAACATTAGAAGTGTTAGTATCATCAGAAGATATAACAGTATTATCAATAGGAGTATCTATGATATGATCATCATCATGTGGAGAAGTATTAGAAATAGGCTTAGTCAAGGATGTTGGCCCAAAAGGTTACACTCTCCATTTATTAAGTTTTGATGATGACAAACCAAATTAGTGCTATTTGGTACTAATGAGTTTGTTTAAGATAAGTTTCAGGTTAGTACCACATTTGGAGGCCATTGCTTAGCTATTGCAACAACTTCTAGGTTTCATGAAGCAAAGAAGGCATATTGCATATCAAGGAAGGAACATAGAAGAAGGGGCTCTAGCAAGGCATAGCATGGCTCAAGACTTAAAGATTGCTCAACAAGATTTGTTTTTAGTTTATAGGTTTAGAATTTTGTTAAAGAATGATGGATAGGTTTGAAGCTCAATCACACACGTTTTTGCGCACATATTGTTTCTAAGATGATTTTCTATAAAATGTACAAAAATATTTTATACAAAATCCTCTGCCAACAAATCAATTTTTATGTTTTATACTTATTACTATTTAAAGATATTTTTCATAAAAATCAAAGTCTTTTTAAAATTGTGTTTTAAACCTGACTTTTGACCTGAGCCGGTCGATCGCAACAGTCGACCGTGCCTATGTCAGTCGTCCGGTCGACCGGACTAGTCGACCGAGGTTCTGGCAGATGCACGTATCAGTGTGCATGTCTGCCGGTCGACCGGGCGGTCGACCTGGCGGCAATGGCTTTGCTCTCGGGTTTGTTGGGTCGACCGGGCGGTCGACCGGTTGCCTGTAACGGCTCTATTTTTGTATAGGCGGTCGACCGGACCGGTCGACCGGACTAGCCGTTGAACAGTAAACGGCTATTTTTTGGGCTGTTTTAAATTTTGTCTTTTTGTGTTTAAAATTGGTTTAAGGGATATATTTCAAACTTAATACTCTCTGATTTAATTCTCTTTCTTCACTTACAATAAGAGCTTCATTCCTACTCATTGTTCTCTAAGGACCTTTTGTAAGGGAAGAGACTTTTGAAAGAGAGAGTTTGTGGTCTTTTGACTACTCAGAAATTGCTTGTAATTGAGATTGTGGAGTTGGGTACTCCGGTGTAATTGTGATTTCTTTGTGATAGTGGAAGTAGCTAGAATCCTTCTGGGGAAGGCGGGGAGTAGAGCTGGGTGCTCGAACCTCGATAACATATCCTTGTGTTTGCGATTGGTTTACATTCTTGCACTCTTTTACATTACTTTACTTGCACTTATTACTTGCTTATCATCATCATTGCTATATTTACTTGCTTTCATTCATCTTGTGAATCTTGTGTGGTGATTGTTACATCTTAATTTTTAATTTGTCCATTGATTAGCATTATCACCTATTCACCCCCCTCTAGGTGATTTTCAATTGGTATCAGAGCTTAGACTCTAGGTTTTGGCTTAACATCCATAGAGAGATCCTTAAAATTTGCTAATCAACATTTTCATTCATACATTCATACACTAGTAAACATGGCCGATAACATTAAAACCCCTCCTAAATTTGATGGACTTAATTTCCCTATTTGGAAGGTTAGGATGACTATATTTTTGCAATCTTTGGGTAGCTTAGTGGCCAAGTCCTTGACCAAACCCTATGTAGCACCCGATGGTGATGAGAGCACTTGGACCGACTTCAACTTTAGAGAATACGAGGCTAACTCCAAGGCCCAAAACTCCCTATTAACCGCCTTGAATGAGGATGACCTTACACGGGTAATTCATTACCAATCCGCCTATGAGATTTGGCAACACTTATTGGTCACACATGAAGGGACTTCACAAGTCAAGAGAGCTAAGATAGATCTCTTAAGGTCCCAATATGAGTCATTTAAAATGATTGATGATGAGTCTATTGATAGTATGATTACAAGATTTACTAAAATCACTAATGGTCTTTCTTCCTTAGGTGATGACATCTCCAACGATCAAAAGGTGCGGAAAGTGATTCGGGCTCTTCCGTCTTCATGGGAGATAAAGGCCACCACCTTAAAAGAATTGAACGACAAGGACGAGATGGACCTCATTAGTCTCATTGGGAACCTAAAGACCCATGAGATGGAGAAGAAGGCAAGAGAAGAGGCCACTACTTCAAAGAAGAAATCCATAGCCTTCAAGACTTCATCCACCAATGATGACGATGAAGAAGACGAAGAAGAAGATGAGGAGCTAACTCTACTTGTGCGGAATGTCAAGAGGTTGTACCGGAAGAACAAGCTCAACTTTCGAAGGAAATTTGAAGGCAAAGAGGAGAGAAGGATCATTTGCTACAATTGCCGCAAACCCGGACATATCATGGCGGATTGCCCGGAGTTTAAGAAGAAGATGACTTCCTCCTTCAAGCCAAAGAAGCCGGAGGAAAAGAAAGCATACAAGGCAACGTGGGATTCGGAAAGCGAGTCTGAAGAAGAGGTGGATACGGCGAACATGTGTTTCATGGCAAACACTCCAAAGGTAACCCCTCAATCTCATGATGATGAAGATGATGAATTAAGTAAGGAAGTTCTTGTACATGCTTTTGTTGAACTTTCCGAAACTTATGATAACAAGAAACTTGAATGCTTAAAATTGCAAAAGGAAGTTGCTTTTCTCAAAAATCAACTTGCTATGGTTTCTAAAGAAAAGGATGATATTTCTTCTAATCTTATTTCTATTCAAAATGAGTTTAATGCCTACAAGGTTTCTTGTAAGGGAAAATCTCCTATTGTTGATGATAAAGAAATTTCCTCTTTAAAAACTAAAATGGTTGATTTTGAAAAAGTTTTGAAAGATTGTGCTTTTAACACTAAGAAACTTGAAGAAAAGTTTTCCAAAAAGCACACCTCTCATGCTAAGAATTCACATGCTCACACTACATATGCTAAATCTTTTCATGCTCACAACTCTCATGCTCACAAATCACACACTCATTATGCTTTCAAATATGGTAGAGTATATAGATGCACATATTGTGGTAAGAATGGACATTTAGCTAAATTTTGCTATGACCAAGTTAATAGATCAAATAATCTTGTTTGGGTTAATGAAACTAACCCCCTAGGACCCAAGAAAATGTGGGTACCAAAATCAAGTCCTAAATTATTTGATGTAGGTACACACCAAGGCTCCAAGACGTAGGGAGCGGTGGTACCTTGATAGTGGTTGTTCAAGACATATGACGTGGGATATCAACAACTTTACAACCCTATCAAGGTACATGGAAGGTGGCTCCGTCACCTTCGGGATGACTCCAAAGGAACTATTATCGGTATAGGTAACATTCAAATTGGTTCATCTCCTATTATAGAGAATGTTGTTTTAGTAGATGGTTTGAAACATAATTTGCTTAGCATTAGTCAACTTTGTGACCGTGGACTTAAAGTTGTTTTTGATGATTCTTCTTGCAAGATTTTTGATGTTAAATCCGATGTTTGTATTCTTACCGGTTTTCGTGACAATAATGTTTATATCAGTGACATGCTTAATTTAGATTGTTCTACTAAATGCTTGAATGCTTTTGATGAAAATTCTTGGCTTTGGCATAGAAGATTAGGACATGCATCTTTTGACCATCTTACTAGAATTAATTCTAAGGATTTAGTAAAGGGTATACCTTGCTTGAAGTTTGAGAAAGACCGCATTTGTGGTGCGTGCCAACTTGGGAAACAAACCAAGTCTTCCTTCAAACCAATTAAGGATATCATGTCTACTAGGCCCTTAGAACTAATTCATATGGATCTTTTTGGACCAACACAAACTAAAAGTTTAAATGGTAGTAGATTTGCATTTGTTTTAGTTGATGATTTTTTCCGTTTCACTTGGGTTTTCTTTTTGCAAAGTAAAGATCAAACATTTTCTCATTTCAAAATTTTTCGAAAAAGAGTTGAAAAAGAAAAGGGTTTTTCGATTTTGAGAATAAGGAGTGATAGAGGTGGTGAGTTTGTTAACCAACTCTTCATGACTTATTGTGATGAAAAGGGAATCAAGCATGAAATGTCTTGTCCTAGGACTCCACAACAAAATGGAGTAGTAGAAAGGAAAAATAGAACACTTCAAGAGATGGCTAGGACAATGATAAGTGAATATGACCTCCCTCAATATTTATGGCCGAGGCCGTAAACACCGCATGCTATATTTCAAATCGTATTTATGTGTGTAAGAATTCTTCCAAAACATCTTTTGAAATGTATCATTCTAGAAAACCTAATGTTGCATATTTTAAAGTTTTTGGATGCAAGTGTTTTGTTTTAAATACTAAAGAGAATTTGGGTAAATTTGATGCTAAGGCTTATGAAGCTATCTTTGTTGGATATTCTTCTACTAGCAAAGCATATAGAGTTTTAATAGATCTTCACTTACTATTGAAGAAACCATGCATGTTAAGTTTGAAGAATCTAATGTGGTTATTGAGAATGTTGTAGAGATTGAACCATTAGGTGAAGACATGGAGAGACTATCCTTGAAGGACTCACCCGCTCAAGAAGAAAAGCAAGAATCAATTGGTGATGTTCAAGAGGATAAAGAGGAAAGCTCTCAACCGCTTCCTAAAGCTTGGAGATACGCTACAAATCATCCTAAGGAGCTCATCTTGGGTGATGCATCTAAAGGAGTCACAACACGCTCCAAACTCCATGACCTATGTGGTAACTTTGCTTTCATTTCTCATTTTGAACCCAAAGGCATTCTCGAAGCCGAGACGGACCCATATTGGTTGCTTGCCATGCAAGAGGAACTCAATCAATTTGAGCGCAACCAAGTTTGGCACCTTGTTCCTAAGCCCCACGATAGACCAATAATTGGTACTAAGTGGATCTTTAGAAACAAGATGGATGAGTCCGGAAATGTCATTAGGAATAAAGCTAGGTTAGTGGCCCAAGGTTACACTCAAGTTGAGGGAATTGACTTTGAGGAGACCTTTGCACCCGTAGCACGGCTTGAAGCCATACGGATGACACTAGCTTTTGCATCTTTCAAAAATTTTAAACTTTTTCAAATGGATGTGAAAAGTGCATTTTGAATGGTTTTATTAATGAAGAAGTTTATGTTTCTCAACCTCCCGGTTTTGTTGATCATGTTCATCCTGATTTTGTTTTTAAACTTGATAAAGCTTTATATGGATTGAAATAAGCTCCTAGAGCTTGGTATGAAAGGCTTTCTAGTTTTCTAATTTCAAATGATTTTGTTAAAGGCAAAGTAGACACAACTCTATTTACTAAGCATGTTGATAATGATATATTAATTGTGCAAATTTATGTAGATGATATAATTTTTGGTTCTTCTAATGAGCTTTTATGCAGGATTTTGAAAAGGTCATGCAACTTGAATTTGATATGTCTTCAATGGGTGAGCTCAATTTCTTCCTTGGACTCCAAATCAAGCAATTGCAAAACGGGACGTTCATAAGTCAAGCCAAGTATGCAAAGGAACTCGTAACGAAGTTTGGACTTGAAGGCTCAAAGACTTGCAACACTCCCATGGCAACTACAACCAAGCTTGATAAAGATGACCAAGGTAAAGATGTTGATATTAAATTATATAGAAGCATGATAGGAAGTCTTTTATATTTAATGGCAAGTAGGCCGGATATCATGTTTAGTGTGTGTCTTTGTGCTAGATTTCAATCGTGTCCTAAAGAGTCCCATCTTATTGCGGTAAAACGCATTATTCGTTATATTAAGGGCACTATTGGGATGGGTCTATGGTATCCGAAAACCGGAGATTTCTCAATGACGAGTTATTCGGATGCCGACTATGCGGGTTGTAGAGTAGATAGAAAGAGTACTAGTGGGACATGTCAATTTCTTGGTAATTGTCTTGTTTCATGGTCCTCTAGGAAACAAAATTCCGTAGCACTCTCAACTGCCGAGGCGGAGTATGTTGCCGCGGGGGCTTGTTGTGCACAAGTCCTTTGGATGAAACATACTCTCCTTGATTTTGATTTGCATTTTGATCATATAAAAATATATTGTGATAATACTAGTACTATACACATGACTAAGAATGCAAATCAACATAGTAAGACCAAGCACATTGAGATTAGATAACACTTTCTTAGAGATCATTTTGAGAAAGGAGATATAGATATTGATTATGTTTCTACGAATTTGCAACTAGCCGATATTTTCACTAAACCTCTTGATTTTGCTAGATTTTCGTTTATTTGTGGAGAACTTAATGTTTGTATTATTGATTAAACATGTGATTCCTAACCCTTTTTGATGTATGACAAAAAGGGGGAGAATAATATGGTCTTGGTTCCATATGAGTTTATATGAGTTTATATATGTTTTTGTTGTCTTATATATGTTTTTGTTGTCTTGTTTTGTTTTCATGAGTTTTGAGAATTCTTGAGTTTTGTTAGTATCAAGATAATAACATGTGTTTTTTCATTATTGTTTCAATTGGTTTAAATTGGTATCAAGAGCATATATGTTTTTATGCTTTTTCAATGAGTTCTTGTGTTTTTGAGTTTAAATGTTTTCTTTATATAGCATAATTTGAGGGGGAGTTTTCTCCTCCCCTATATTTTTATCTTGTAGCCTATTTGTTTTGTCATCATCAAAAAGGGGGAGATTGTTGGCCCAAAAGGTTACACTCTCCATTTATTAAGTTTTGATGATGACAAACCAAATTAGTGCTATTTGGTACTAATGAGTTTGTTTAAGATAAGTTTCAGGTTAGTACCACATTTGGAGGCCATTGCTTAGCTATTGCAACAACTTCTAGGTTTCATGAAGCAAAGAAGGCATATTGCATATCAAGGAAGGAACATAGAAGAAGGGGCTCTAGCAAGGCATAGCATGGCTCAAGACTTAAAGATTGCTCAACAAGATTTGTTTTTAGTTTATAGGTTTAGAATTTTGTTAAAGAATGATGGATAGGTTTGAAGCTCAATCACACACGTTTTTGCGCACATATTGTTTCTAAGATGATTTTCTATAAAATGTACAAAAATATTTTTATACAAAATCCTCTGCCAACAAATCAATTTTTATGTTTTATACTTATTACTATTTAAAGATATTTTTCATAAAAATCAAAGTCTTTTCAAAATTGTGTTTTAAACCTGACTTTTGACCTGAGCCGGTCGACCGCAACAGTCGACCGTGCCTATGTCAGTCGTCCGGTCGACCGGACTAGTCGACCGAGGTTCTGGCAGATGCACGTATCAGTGTGCATGTCTGCCGGTCGACCGGGCGGTCGACCTGACTGCAATGGCTTTGCTCTCGGGTTTGTTGGGTCGACCGGGCGGTCGACCGGTTGCCTGTAACGGCTCTATTTTTGTATAGGCGGTCGACCGGACCGGTCGACCGGACCGGTCGACCGGACCGGTCGACCGGACTAGCCGTTGAACAGTAAACGGCTATTTTCTGGGCTGTTTTAAATTTTGTCTTTTTGTGTTTAAAATTGGTTTAAGGGATATATTTCAAACCTAATACTCTCTGATTTAATTCTCTTTCTTCACTTACAACAAGAGCTTCATTCCTACTCATTGTTCTCTAAGGACCTTTTGTAAGGAAAGAGACTTTTGAAAGAGAGAGTTTGTGATCTTTTGACTACTCAGAAATTGCTTGTAATTGAGATTGTGGAGTTGGGTACTCCGGTGTAATTGTGATTTCTTTGTGATAGTGGAAGTAGCTAGAATCCTTTTGGGGAAGGCGGGGAGTAGAGCTGGGTGCTCGAACCTCGATAACATATCCTTGTGTTTGCGATTGGTTTACATTCTTGCACTCCTTTACATTACTTTACTTGCACTTATTACTTGCTTATCATCATCATTGCTATATTTACTTGCTTTCATTCATCTTGTGAATCTTGTGTGGTGATTGTTACATCTTAATTTTTAATTTGTCCATTGATTAGCATTATCACCTATTCACCCCCCTCTAGGTGATTTTCAAAGGATTCATCAATTTAACATGTAATGATTCTTCAATAGTAAATGTTTTCTTATTAAATATTCTATATGCTTTACTTTGAGTAGAGTATCCAACAAAAATACCTTCATTGGATCTAGCATCAAATTTAACTAAAGCATCTTTTGTATTTAAGATAAAACATTTACATCCAAAAAATCTTGAAGTAAGAAACTTTTGGAATCCTGTTATAAATTAATTTATAAGATGTTTTGTTTAAAAAAGGTTGAATAAGCACACGATTTAAAACATAACATGCAGTAGCAATAGCTTCATCCCAAAAATATTTTGGTAAATGATTGTCCATAAGCATAGTTCTAGCACATTCTTATAAAGTCCTATTCTTTCTCTCCACAACACCATTTTGAGGAGATACTCTAGGAAATGCAAAGTTATGTGTAATACCATACTTATCACAGGAATTTGCAAAAGATTCATTTTCAAATTCTCCTCCATAATCACTTCGAATAGTGACTATGTTTAGAGACTTTTGATTTTGAATTCTTTTACAAAAACTTGAAAACTCATCAAAAGTATCAATTTTTATTTTTTAGAAAAATTACTCATGAAAAACGTGAATAATCATCAACAATAACAAAAACATACCTACTTTTGTTTAAAGAAGCAACACGAGTAGGACCAAATAAATCCAAATGCAATAGTTCTAAAGGTCTATTGGTAGAAACTAAATCTTTAGATTTAAAAGATGATTTAACTTGTTTTCCTAATTGACAAGAATCACAAAAATAATCCTTTTTAAAAGCTATTTTTGGAAGACCTTTAACTAAATCAAATTTAGAAATCTTAGAAATTGTTTTCATATTCAAATGACCAAATCTTTTATGCCATAAAAAATAATCATTATTAGAAACAAGTAAACATAAGTTATTATTAGATGATATACAGGTTATTGATAACTCATAAATATTATTGTTATGAAAACCTTTAAAAAAATATCTTTCATGTTAGTATCATATATAAAACAAGCATCTTTTTCAAAAATAATTTTATAACCCTTATCACATAACTGACTAATACTTAATAGATTGTGTTTTAAACTTCTTACCAAAAGAACATTTTCAATAAGGGGTTTTGAAATATTACCAACCATGCCGGTACCAATAACCTTTCCTTTGTTATTGTCTTCAAATATTACTGTACCTCCCTTTTTGATTTGAACGGAAGACAGTAGTTGAATGTGTCCGGTCATGTGTTTGGAACACCCACTATCAAGTATCCACTTTTCTTTATAAGGTATCTATAAGATAAAACAATTTGTATGGTACCCATCATGATAGGGTCCGAAAAAGATTAGCCTTTAGGAACCCAAATCCAATTGGAATTTGGTTTCCATTTGTTAGTATAAACATAATTATCAGAATTACACACATCATGTATATAAGATGCAATATAAACATTTTTATCAACATTATTTAGATTTTTAGGAACCCATATATAGTTGTATCTAATTCTTTTTGAAATAGTATTTCTTTTCACAAAGAATTATATGGATTATTATTATAAAGATGTGTAGATTTTACAAAATTAGTTTTTGAAAATCCAAGACCAACATGAGTAGGTTTGTAAATCTTATCTTTTGAAAAACTAAGACCAAAATGATTATTTGACATCTTTTGATAAGATATTAAATCATTTAAATTCTCTTTTTCTTCATTAAATTTAGTCACATTTTTCAAAAGATCTTCATACTTAATTTTGAAACTAGTCAATTTTTTTTATCTAAAATAGTAATTCTAGAATTTAAAGAACTAGTTTCCTTTTTAAGCAAAGAATTTCTTTTAAGAAATTTTCATTATCCCTTTTTAAAGATGAAATAACTTTTTCAAAATCATCTTTTTGAGAATTTAAAGAAGACATTTGAGAAACAAAAATTACATTTTCATTGTTGAGTCTTTCATTCTCCTTTGTTAAAACTTTATTTTTAATCTTTTCATTTTGAAATTATTAAAAAGTTCATTAAAAGCTTCTAATAATTCATCATAATCTTGTACCTCATCTTCTTGGGCCATAAAGCAGATATTGGCGGTTTCAGTGGCTTCTTCTTCGTCAAAGGAAGATGAGTTGCTATCATCCCAAGTTGCTTAGAAGGCTTTCTTCTTCTTATTGAACTTATTGAAATTCTTGAAGTGTCCTTTTAATTTCATCAATGGCCAATCCTTCTTTATGTGACCTAGTTTGTTACATTTAAAATAAATAGGATTATATTAGTATCTTTATTCTTTTTAAACTTACCTTGTTTTAAGAACCTTTTGAATTTTCTTGAAAGCATTGCCATCTTCTCTTCATCGTCATCTGAATTGTCCATATCTGAGGTTGTATGGAAGGCAAGTACTTTCTTCTTGGATTAAAGTTGTTGTTTGTCCTTCTTCCTATCTTCGAGTTGGACTTCATATGCCATTAGATTACCAATAAGGTTTTCTAATGACATTGTTGAGAGATCATTCACTTCTTCTATTGCAGTGGTCTTCTTCTACCAATCTGATGTGAGTGCACGAAGGATCTTGCAAACTTTTTCGACTTGGGTGTATTCCTTTCCAAGGGGTGCTAAGGAATTGGTTATGTCGGTGAATCTTGTAACCATTTCTGAAACGGTTTCATTCTCCTTCATTTTGAAAAGTTCAAATCTGTGACAAGAATAGAAATCTTAGATTCTTTAACTTTATTTATGCCTTCATGTGTTACCTGAAGAGTGTGCCATATTTGATTTGCAGAAGTGGCTGTTGACATACAGTTGAATTCTTCTTTGGTTAAGGCACAGAATAAAGCATTCATTGCTTTGGCATCAAAGTTCGCATTCTTCTTTTGATCATCACTCCAAGCGGTGTAGTTGTTGTTGGTTTGGTGTACAGTGCTTCTACAATGTTCCAAAATTCGTAGTTGAGCGATTGCAAGTAGATCTTCATTCTACACTTCCAATTGTTGTAGTTGGATCCGTCAAATAGCGGTGGACGTTGTGTAGAATGTCCTTCTTTGAATTGTGATGAAGGGAACTCCGTTGCCATCCTTGCTCTGATACCAAATGTAGGATCTATATTCAAGCAACACAAACACTAGAGGGGGGTGAATAGTGTTTATAAATTTTTAAATGAAACTACTTGCAGAAAATAAAAATTCACAAAATAAAAACTCAGAAAAATGCAAACGCAAAGACAAGAGATTTCCTGGTTCGGTCCTTGTGACCTACATCCAGTCCCCAAGTAATCTGCTTGAGATTTTTCTTTCTTGATTTGGATATACCCAAAACCAATACCTTGTACATCACTTGACAAAACGCCCTTTGCCAAATGTGTACAACTCCTCTTACAACCAAGAGAACAAATACCTTGTAATCTTCTACACCAAGAAGACACCCTTATACAATGCTCCTCTTTGAATGATTACAACTGATCCTATAAGCCTTGAATCTGAATGTGCTTGTGGACAAGGTCTCTCATAGGTGAACTTTCAGAAATCTTCACAATAGAATAAGAATTGGTGAAGAAACAGAAAGTGGAAATAGGTTTTCAGAAAGACAAAATTTTGAACAGAATTTTTAGGCTTAAAACTTGAGATTTGAATTGGTGCATTGATCCTAGGATAACATCCCTATTTATAGTTAAAATCTATAGTCAGTTAGGGAAGTTATCAATTTAAATTTGAAATTTAGAACATTGGATAAAACACCAGAAATCACCAACTGCATAACAGTCAGAAACTACTATTAGTCGACTAGGGTAGGAGGGTTAGTCAACTAGAAGAGCAAAATTTACATAAGTTAGTCGACTAATATATGGGGTAAGTCGACTATACTTAGACTGATACGGATACTAGGTTTCTGGAAAATTATTTTTAGTCGACTATATAGACATGGTTAGTTGACTATAGAAGGGGTTAGTCGACTATACATTATGGGAAGTCGACTAATTCTGATGCCAGAAAATAAACAAAGAGTTGGGATTTTTTTGTAGAAGAACTTAGTCGACTGGGCAATTTTCAAGTCGACTATGGGTTAGGTTAGTCGACTATACTTATAGTTCAAGTCGACTAAATAGGTATTTGTATGTGTGTTCAAGGTTTTTAACAACTATTCTGAAAATACACAAAATACCCAAAATCTTCAACTGAGGTTGAGTAATCATAACTCTGTATAAATGCTTGAGATAAAGCTTCCAAATGCATTTTTATCACTTTGTTATCCATCATCAAAATCTTTCAATCTTGTAGGCTTCAACAAGAATCTGATCTTGAAGAGGATGCAAATACGTTGAATGATGAGCTTGCCATATTTTGTGAGGATTTACTAGAAAAATATAAATTATTGAGAAATAAAAGTTTGAAATTGAAGAATGAAAATGATTATTTATCCTCAAAACTTGATTTTGTGTTAAAAGAGAAAGAAGAAATTTCCAATAAAAATGATTCTTTGTAAAAATCAAGTTGAGAAGGAATTTATTTCAAAAGAAAAAATTCTTTGAAAATTCAACCTAATTTTGTTTCAAAAGAAAATGAGACTTTGAAAAAGAAAATTATTTTAATTTCAAAAGAAAAGGAATCTTTTGAAAAATATTTTGGTTGAAAAAGAAAAGATTTATACTTCTCATAACGAAGTAAAAAAGAATTTTGTTTCTCATTCTAGTATTGTTTCCCCTTTTACTGATATAAACGATAATTGTATTTTGAGAAATAAGATTGATTATTTAGGCTTAACTTTGAGCAATGTACCTTTGACTATAAAATATTAGAATTTTTGTTTCAAAAGAAAGAAGCTCCACATATTCATGCACATATTACATGGCATGCTCATACACATCATACTGACAAGTATGCTAATGTGTTTCATTATTCACATTATGGCGGCAAAGGCTATCTTGCTAAGTTTCGCTTGATAGATTAAATATTTTACATGCAAATATTTGGGTTCGTAGCAATATTAATTCTCAAGAACTCAAAAATATTAACAAATTCACACCAATTGTATTTGATGTAGGTGTGGCTCTCATAAGACATGAGATGATTGGTGCCTTGGTAGTGGATGCAAATTGGGTTTGACGAAAAAATCAATAGATGCATCACTATCAAGGAGTTTAGGTGGGAGGACCACCTTGGTTTGGAGAAATGAAGTTGGCTACTTTGGTATTGATAACTATCTTATCCTTTCTATTTTAAAAATATTTTATTTGCTTAAGTGCTCATATGCTAGTGTAGTAACCTAGGCTCTATCATTTGTTATTTTTGCACTTAAAGATGAGTTGATTGGTTGTTAGTTATGCACATGTTTTTGAAAATTATTTTCATGTTTTCGGTTGGATTTACATGCATATCCTATTTGTAGACATATGTTTATATATGTTTTAATTGAAAGCATATCATAGTTTACATGTCTTGTTTATATGTTGAGATGCAAATTTTTGTGAAAACTTGTGATATACTTATATAGATCTTTGAGATACACTCTTAATTTTGTGCCAAAATTGATTCATATACTCAATTTTCATTCAGTTATATGTGTATATTCTAGTTTGATAATCCTTGCATTTTATACATGTACTCTCTTTAAAATGCATTTGTTTTGATATAGTTTTTGAATAAATTTCTTGAGGTATGATTGATCTTTTATGAGATTATTTTTTATTGGTTTTACTTCATGTATTTGTAAATTTTGTTAAAATTATATCATTTACATGTATCCTTGAGACACTTGAATTGTATGTCATATACTCTATATACCTACTTGTGTACTCAATATATGTTTGAATAAATATGTATGCATTAGTTTGATAAAATTTACATATATTTTGAAGTTTGTCCTACATCTTCAATGTGCTTCTTAAATATCTGGTTGGTGAAAATAGTTGATGATTTGAGTTTATTACTTTCACTAATCTAGATATCTTTTGGTGAAAAAGGAATTTTCTTGATTTGTGTTTTCATAATTTTACAAATCAAATCTGCAATGTAAAAAAGTTATAAAAAAAGAAATTTCATATGAGTTTTGATGAATTCTTTAAAGGCTTATTGATTTATCTTAATGAATATGGTTTATTATATGATTCTTATACACTCTATATTTTATTCATTCATGTGATTGCAAATGAATTTTATTCCTTGCATTCATTCATGAGCATGTATATGCTATATAGTTTTGAAATGACAAATTTTGTGTAATTAGCATCTTTCATGAGATATATGCTTTGTTTCATATTTATAAAATTTTGAACTAGTTTTCAAAATTATTTTAAATTGGCTCTTTTAATTCTTCATATAATAGTATTTTTAAACTATTCTCAACTAGTTTCAAATAATTATTCTTGAAAATGCCACCTTTGGTGGGTGGATGGTTGGGTGATCATGTCTTATATGTGTTTAAATGACTATTCTTTGATATATGTATGTAGATTGGTGATTCAACGAGTTATACACTTGATTCACATGATATTTAACTTTTGTATATTCATCCTTATTTATCTATATATGTATGCTCTAAATTGTGAATGGCATTTCAATTGATTACATACATATATGATTAATTGTGCATGTTTAATAATATTTATACATATTTTTATAGCACCATTGTGCACAATTGGTTTCATGCTGAGCTTGATTTTACTCAAAATACATTTGTTTTGTTTTTAACAAGCTTATGCATTGGTTTGTGGTTGTTTTAAAAATATAGAGAAATTTTTGAGTTAAATTGTATCTTAATTTTATTCTCATTCATTTTTAGAAATTATTTTTGGCAAAATGTTCATATTTTTAATTGGTATCAATTACTACAATTGGTATCTACATTTCAAGTATTTTGCTAATTGTTATCTATATTTATTTTAATACAATTGATTTCAGTTAGTATTTTTTTGGTATCATGTTATAGTTTCAATTGAGAATTATGCAATCTAAAATCCTACATTTGGTATCTAAAATTTCTCAAATGGTATTGGTTTATTTTGTTTTTCAATGTTTACAATTGCTATCCAAATATTTTTCAATTGATATTTGTGTTTATTTACAATTGGTATTGAGAATTTACAATCGGTTTATAAAAAATTTCATTCGGTATCTATCATTTTGATATATATTGCCTATATGCAAGGGAGTTAAGTTAACGTTTGTTCTATATATAAATTTATTGTGAGTGTATTTTATAAAGATCTTGAAATCTCTTCTCTATATGGTGCACGTATGTGGGGAGCTTAACATTTCGATCCATACATTGATATTTTGCTTATATGAGTTAGAATTTAGTCATCCCTTCTCCATGTAACGCATATATGCATGGGAATTTAACTCAACGTCTCTCCTCGTCAGAAATTTATATCACATGCACCTCTACTTTATTTTGTTAACCTTTTTGTTGATGATTGACAAAAACAGGAGAGAAATTTGATGTTTAATGAATGGATGTTTTATATTTTGCATATATATTGCTTGCTTTTGGGGGAAAAATTATTGAATATCATTATATATTTATGCATGAGTTAAGGAGGAGCTTTTTGAGCTCTTCTCTAATCCATGCACATATAATTTTATGAGTTTTTTTATCATCAAAAGGTGTAAATCACCTAGAGGGGGGGTGAATAGGTGATATGCTAATCTATAAACTAAATACGCTAAATGCGGAAGCTTAAACAAATTTTTGCAATCACACTTAGTACAACCAACAAGTGTAGCCGAATTCCCCGTGAAGCGCGCTGGACAAACTCCTCTTGATTCCCCTAGATATGGGTTGAGGTGCTATATGAAGCTCTTGTGGTTAAGTACAAGTGCGGCACACACAAACAACCAAGCATACAATAGATATGACAATATGAATCAATGCTCAAACACAAGCAAATAGATATGATGCTATGCACAAAGTAAAAGAGGAGAGTTTAGAGACAAGTGGATCAAACGCAAACACAATGATATGTTCCGAGGTTCAAGCCCCTAGCTCTACGTCCCCCCTTCACCGAGAAGGATTTCTAATCCACTATCTCCCACCGAGGGAACCTCCACCGAGGAGGATTTGTTACAACAATAGGAGTACCGAACTCCTCTCTCAAACACCGCCTCACAACCAAGGTTAGGCCCGTAGCCAAACAACAACAATCCCTCTACCGAAGAGGGATACAAACACCAAGCTCCACCTCACACAAGAGGGAGCAAACATAAATCTCCACCTCTACAAAGAGGGAGCAAACACCAACCCAATATAACAACCTCAACCTCTACCAAAGAGGGAGCAACTCAAGAAATCAAGGGTTTACAATAAGTGGTATGTCTCAACCACAAACCTCTTACCTTTTTTCACAAACAAAGATCCTAAATAGAATAGGATAGAAGATATAGCTCAAGTGTGGAAACAAGTGTTTGATCAAAGAAAAACTCTTGGGAAAATACCAAATAGATATTGAAATGAAGAACAATAAACCAATTTCCCAAAAACCTATTTTCTTTGAAAATAACAAAACACTTAAAACAAATAAGATGAATCTTTTGTAAATCACCTAGAGGGGGGTGAATAGGTGATGGCTATCTAATGGTCACTTAATGATAAATAATGCAGAAGCTAAAAACAATTATGACCTAAACTAGACTCTTACACTAAACACCACGTATAACACAAGAGTGTTGCCGAATTCCCCGTGAAGGCTCTGGACAAACTCCTCTAGATTCCCCTTGAATGGGTTAGGTGCCGCGTTGGCTCTCTTGATTGAATACAAGTGTTAGCAAACAATCCCAAGCAAGTATATCAATTAAGCACACAATGAATATCTAGAATATAAGATGAGCACAATAAAAGTATGCAAGATATAAACAAGAGACAAAGAGAGAGAGTGAGCAATCACAAACACAAGGGATTTGTTTCGAGGTTCGAGCACACTTGCTCTACATCCCCGCCTTCGACACACGAAGGATTTTCACTATAATCGATCCCATCGGATCACTCGGTGCCGCAATACCTACAAGCTCTCGGGCTCTCTAGCCTGTACACACGCAAGCCCACCGGCTCGCCGAGGCCGCACCTCAAACAAAGAGCTAGCACCCGAACCCGAAACACCGAGTCCACACTAGGACCCGAAACAATTGCGAACACACACGTCCACCTCCTCAAAGAACAAAGATGAAATCTTGGCGATCTAAATACTTTGATCACCAAATAAAACTCTCACAACACAATCCTATGGATAGATAAAGCAATGGATAGCTCAAGTGATTGTGAGAAAAACAAGGATGAGAAAGGTGGAGGAAAACTCAAAGAAATCTCTTTTAAAACTCTTGATAAACTCTCCTTTTAATTGGAAGTATTGGCTCTAAATTTTGTGGAGAAAACCTCTGAAAAGAGTAGGAAAAACTGGCTCTAAAAGTCTCCAAAAATCTTAGTTGAAAACAATGACCAACCCCAAATTTATAAGCTGTCAAAAACTAGCCGTTGGGGTCTATCAGACCTGTAGGTCGACCGCCCGGTCGACCGCCAACGGTCAAGAATCCGACCATTGGAGCCTCCGGTCGACCGCCGGTCGACCCAAAGAACAGAGAGCACTGCTCTCAGTTCCGGTCGACTGGGTCGGCAAACCGGCCATCTGCCAGGTCAAGGCTGTTGGCCCAAAGGCCTTCCACCCTAGTTTTGATGATGATTAACTCATGTAGTTATGTTTACTAATAATCTTGTGTTGTTTAAGTTTCAGATCATTAACCAAGATATTAGTTTGTGATTAGCTTCAACAAGGAGTTTAGAAGCTTTTCATGGTGATTTCAGGGCCAAAGCATCAAGATCATACCTTGCCTAGCTCATGGATCACGGTGTTGTGGATCGAGTCACCTTGAAGATGAAGATCATCAAGAAGACTTAGGTATCCATAGTTTAGTGTGTTTAGATCCATTTGTAAAGCTTAGTATAGTTGATATGCTCAAGTGCACTAACACACACGTTTTATGTTTTGGATTTGGTTTTCATGAATAGTAGATCAAAACAAGTTTACTTTATTTCTATGTATATTAGATATGTTCTAGATATACATACATGCTTTAAACTTGCTAGACAAACTTATTTTGACTATCCTATTCATGTATTGAAAAATCAAGTTTGATAAAAATACAAGTGTTGGTTTTGATAAAATTTGCAAGACTCAAAATGAATTGATATGATTGATATATGTCTTGAAATTTTTATCACTTGTTTGTGTTTCAATATAAAATGTTAAAACAAGTTTTATGGGATTTTTAGAAAAGATAAAAGATTTTTATAAAATATTTTTTCCAGTTTTTCTGACCCAGGTTTGTGCTGACAGGCCGGTCGGTCGACCGTATGGGTCGACCGCACCAAGGGCCGGTCGACCCATAGGGTCGACCGACGTGCACAAACTTGTGCACGTCTGGCAGACACAAACTCGGTCGACCGTACGGGTCGACCGGGACTGAGAGCTCTGCTCTCTGTTTGTTTGGGTCGACCGGGAGGTCGACCGGGTTTGCCCAACGGTAAAAAATATGACCGTTGGCGGTCGACCGGGCGGCCGACCGCCAAGCCTGTCAGGCTGCCACATCAGCCTAACGGCTAGTTTCTGGTTTGGCCTATATAAACCCCATCTCTTTGGGTTTTTGGCTAAGATTTTTTAGAGCTAAAAATTCCTGACTTCTTCAGTGTTTTAAACAAGTTTTGAAAAGAGTTTTTGTGCTAAAAAGATTTCATCCTTTTGTTTTGGGTTTTTGGAAAATCAAGGAAAATAGGAATTTGGGATATTTGTATTGGTTTTCATTCTCTATCTTTTACAAGAGTTTTCCCAAGTATTTTCTTTGTTGCTTGTTTCCAAAAACACCTTGATTCCACACTTGAGCTATCTTCTATCCTAATCTATTTAGGATCATTTGTTTTGTGAAAAAAGAGAAAAGAAAAAGAGATTGTTTGTGGTTGAAAGAAACCACTAGTTGTACACCCTTATTCTTGTTGTATCCCTCTTTGGTAGAGGTGATCGGGTGATTGGTTTACTCCCTCTAGTGAGAGGTGGAGTTGGTGTTGTAACCCTCTTCGGTAGAGGTGTTGGTTGTTGTGGTTGTTTGGCTACAGGCCTATCCCTCGGTTGTGAGGTGGTTGTTTGAGAGAGGAGTTCGGTACTCCCTTGTTGTAAAAATCCTTCTCGGTGAAGGTTCCCTCGGTGGGAGTCCTCGGTGGACGTTTTAGTGGATTGGAAATCCTACACGGTGGTGTAGGCGGGGATGTAGAGCAAGGTGCTCGAACCTCGAAACATATCATTGTTTTTGTGTTTGATCCACTTGTCTCTCTAACTCTCTCTCTCATTTATTTGTACAAAGTATCATTCATATCATCATATCATATTTGCTTGTGTTGAGCATAGTTCATATTGTCATATCATATCTATTTGCTTGTGTTGTGCCTTGCATAATTCACATTGCTATATCTTGTATATGCTTGGTTGTTTATGTGTGCCTCACTTGTACTTAATCAACAAGAGCTTCACATAGCACCTCAACCCATTCAAGGGGAATCAAGAGGAGTTAGTCCAGAGCCCTTCACGGGGAATTCGGCTACACTTGTTGATTGTACTAAGTGTGTTGCAAAATTTGCACTAGCTTCCGCATTTAGCGCACTTAGTTCACTAGATTAGCATTTACACCTATTCACCCCCCTCTAGGTGGTTTTTCAATTGGTATCAGAGCTAGTGCTCCTGATATTAGGCTTAACATCCTAGGAGTGAGATCCATTTGATTGCTAGTCTATTGTTTGCATTTGCTTGTTTGCACACTCATATAGTTTGCCATGGACTTCATGACCCCACCTAGCTTTGACCCTTCCAACATTGTTGTTTGGAAGTATAGGATGTCCATGTACCTAAAGACCCTAGGTTTGCATGTCTTTTCTTGCGGCCACCAAGAAATGCTATCTTGGAGATCGCAATCATATAGGGGCCAATGCACAAGCCCTTGAGGCCATTAGAAGCACATTACCTAAAGATTATCTTTTACGTGTTTCTAACATTGATTCCGCCTTTGCAGTGTGAAATTTGTTGACAACCACCTCCACCTCCGAGCTTCAATTGCAAATCCAACCGGAGGAGTCTAGTGGAGATCCGACTCACAATGCTATATGGTCCAAGGGAATGACTCCCTTGAGGTACAATCGGAATCTCTATTAGATGCTAATGATGCTAGTTCTTCATGTGATGATATTGTAGATCCCCATGCTTTAAATGAAGAACTTTCTATTGTTTGTGAAAATTAATAGATAAATATAATTTATTGAAAAAGAAGAGTCTAGGCATTAATAATGAAAATAAAAATTTGATTGCTAGACTTGATGTTGTTTTGCAAGAGAAAGAGGAGATTGCTAATGAGAGGGATTCATTAAAATCTCAACTTGATCTTGCACTTAAAGAAAATGAATTTTTAAAATCTAAAATGATTGCCATGTTCTTTTGAAGAAAATGAAAATTGTCTTCAAAAGTTGATTTTGTTTTAAAGGAGAATGTTGCTTTGAAAAAAAAATTATTTCTATTTCAAATGAGTTGAATGTTTGTTTAGATAAGAATATTGTTTTGCAAAATAAGATGGATGCACATGTTTGTCATGCTAGTGTTGCTTCTTCATCTAGTCTACCTAATGCATGTACCTCTTCTTCTAAGATTAATGATGATATTTGTATGTTAAAGAAGAGAGTAGATTGTTTGGGCTCCACTATGAGCAAATGTACCATGAACCACTTACGTTTGGAAACCTTGGTTCGAAAGAAACAAGTTCCATCCTTTATGCATGCACACCCTCCACGGCATACACATGCTCCTCACGGACACCATCACACGTATGCTCATGTGTACACTGTACACATTGTGGACGTAAGGGCCACCTTGCTAGATTTTGCTTTGATAGATTACATAATGTAAATTTAGCAAAGAATTTTGTTTGGGTTAGAGAAGGTACTAACCCCCATGGACCCAAAAGAGTATGGGTACCAAAGACCACCCCTCCTTTGTTTGATGTAGGTGTGGGCTCTCACATGACGTGAGAGTAGCCGTGCCTTGGAGTGGATGCGTTCCGGACTTAAAAGGAAATCAATTGGATGCATCACTTTCAAGGGAAGATTTGTGGAGAGGACCACCATGTTTTGGAGACAAGGAGAGTTGCTTCTTCCGTTTTGGTAACAATCCTTTACTCCCATTTATTGTTTACATGATCTCCATTTCATTGTTTATAGCATGTTTTTGATGTCTATGGATTAGTATGTAAATACCATGTTTATTAGATCCTTGACATACATGTATAGTATTTGAGACACACATGCTTATATGAACCCATTCTTAGTGTTCTCACTTTTGTTTAAGCTATAATGTACATCATGAATCTGATACATGTGAATTTACATAGTAATCATGTTTTAGTTTTATCATGATGATTTTTATATTGTGTTTTGATGCTTCATGTTAAGATTACTTGTTTAGATGTTGTTTTCATTAAGACTAGGATTTATACTTGTACATATAGTGGGCCACAAATAAATCTATATATGTTTGTGCTTGAACGCTTATTTGAACCCATTAGATGTGCTAGTATAGTCTAGTTTTGATGATTCATGCATTTTAAACTTGTATTCCTATTTTTGGATTTGTTTTGTGTGTTTCACTTCATGTATATGTGCATTTTGCCAAACCTTAAGTTATACATGTATACCCTTGAGTCATTTGCCTTTCATGCAAATCTATATATGGACTCAATTGTGTTTGTAACGCCCGATCCCGTAGGTACGGGGACGTTATGGCGACGCACATACGCAGGGCGGAAGACCCTCACGTACGTACGCTAAGCCTCAGTACAATAAATAACCTCCATATAGACATGGGTCCCAGCATGAAATAAGTACAAGAATACCTGCAGAAATAGGTCAGCGATTATAACAGATATGACAAATAGGGGCAAATAAGATAACGAAAATAAAATACCAAAATACCTAGGAATAGTCCCGATGCGGAAGCTCCGATGTGACTCCAAGGTACTCCCGGATACTACGGTACATGGATCTCCAATCTGGGCATGCAAACCCAGGGTCGTCAGAAAGCGACCTAGTGAGTGGTAAAATGAAGGAGGCATTAATATATAACAACAGTAATACAAGCATGATATATAATATATAATACATGATTCTGTAACAGTGATACCATATAGTAGGCATATAATAAGTAGTAGGAATATAAACATGTCATATTTTAATATCATCACTACCTAGCAGGTTATCATCGGGTCATGTCTACAGTAGTCTCATGTGTATATGCAAATCTGATAAACACTGCTGACGTGATGTATGTGAACATGTAGATGAAATATGCAACCATTCTATGGTGATGTGCATACACGGGAATAGTGTCTATAGGATATACAGGAACCGAAGGCATGCAATGCAAGGTAGATGTGTACATGAAGAGTGTGTCACCACATGAAGTGTAACAAGCATCAGGTAATGTAGCAAAGTCTACCGTACCATGATAGTGAATAAACTAACAGGAACAGTAACAAGTACAACTAAACATGTAGCAGGCAGGTCATGTCAAAGTCATGTCATTTATACAATAGTAGCGATCAGTACCACCTGGCATTTTAATCAATCTCTTCCAGTGTCCCATACCACTGGCAGTTCATACTGGAGCCCGTACTCCAGTCGAACCCATCCAGACATGGCCTACGGGTACCATTATCCAAACGAGAGAGTGACCAAATAACAAGTGTTCCCGACGTCACTATTGTTTATATCATTTTATTATGTTACTTGGAAACCAACTGGTCGAGGAGCTCTAGTCTGGTGAGTGTATCCCGTGCATACCCGGGACAACGGCCGTAAACAGACCCCTGGCTGCTGAGACCAGGGCCAGCCCGCTAAGGCTGTAACATGTAACGGGAACTCAATGAGCTAAAACAATAACGGGAAACGGGAGCTCATGAGTTATAACAGACGGTAGCCAGCACTACCCCGTCCCCTGCAGTGGGACAAACAATGGATCCAGACATCCACCTGACAAGACCTAATCAACCGTCAAGTCTCCCCCATACCCAAGTTATCTTTATTATCTTTCACTATACAGTATAACAGGAACAAGTACGGGTCATGGTACATATAATACGACAACATGACATGAGCTCTGTTGATAGCATGAAACACGATAACGGGAAACGGGAAACAATATCTGTGGCATTCCACACATTGCATATCAACAGCTTATGTATCCAGTAACGGGTATATCAATATCAGTAACGGGAAACAATCATATAACATGAATACGGTAACATGTCCCAATATCAGTAACGGGAAACAATCACGTAACATGAACACGGTAACATGGAACATGTATTGCATGTGTAACAGGGATATGGAAACATGACATACAGGTGTAACAGTGATATGTAATCATGATATGCACGTGTAATAGTGATATGTAAACATGACATAACTGTACCAAGAATATAAAATGCGGTTGTCCGTGCATTGGTCTATCAGTGTACCAGTGGGACATCCATGTGTAGCAATAATCCGTGTACTATATCTGGGTAGTACTCGTACATGCTAAACAGTGGTCAGTGTAATCATCTACTACCATGTCCATTGAACTACAGTATTCGTATAATATGGATACCGGTGCGTGAAGGTGTCTAGCATGCATGTCGAGTAACAGCGTAGTGTCACCGAGTATCGGTGAGTCAGAATGACAATATAACGAGGAACGTGGGATCACAATATCTAGTGTACATGTACATGTAGTACCGGTGTTTCGTGTGAGGCAGGTACCGGTAATCATACCGAATGGAGTATCAGACATTCCTATTTGTCTCGACGGTCAATTGTTATTCTAATCGATAATATTTACACTGTTATTCTATCAATGACAATTTATGAATCGGTATTTATAGTTTTACAGTGATTAACCGGTAATCATGTTTTATTTACATAAAACAACCAAGCAATAAATATACTAAAAAGACAATTAATAAAATAAAAACACTCACAAACTGGCCACGGGGAGGTAGCTCTCTTTCCCACGATCGCAACGGATCCAGAATCGCCCGAATCGGAGTCCGGATGCTCCCGACATCGCCCGAACGCTAAAAAGAATAAAATGGGGTTAAAATAGAAATAATAAATGCAAATACTGAATTGTACACGGGGGTTTCTGTAAAATTACCTGTAATGGGTTTGGATGCGGGTTTAGGTTCATAACGGGTCGGGTTAGGATCCGATAAACCGAACCCATAACTTAAATTAATGGGTAGAGGGTTAACGGGTTTATAGGTGCTATACCCTACCCAATAAGGGGGTAATTGGGTTTGGGTTTTACCCAAACCCAATTAGGAATAAAAAACACCAGCAGCAGCTTTGCTGCTGCTGCGCGTCCGCGTCCAGGCCGGCCAGCACCCGCTGGCCGGCGGTGGAGGAGGCCCGCCGGCGTCGGTCCCGGCCGCGGCGGCGGCGGCCGTCAGGCCGGGGGAGAGAGGGAATTAGAGATAGAAAGAGAGAGGGAGGAGAGGGAGAGAAGGGGGCAGGGTTTTACAGCAAGAAGAAGATAAAGAAGAAGGGGATGAAGGGGCTACGGTGGCGCCTGGCCGGGCTGGGGCGCGGCCGCCGGCGACGGCGGGCGGCGGGCGGCGAGCTGGCCTGGCCGCTGGCGGCGGTCAGGCCCCCGCCCCTTGTGGGTGGTCTTTACAGAGCAAGAGGAGGAGGGATAGGGGAGAGAGAGAGAGAGGTTAGAGAGAGAGAGAGGAGGGATTGAGAGAGAGAGAGAGAGAGAGTTTTAGAGAGAAAGGGTTGGGGGGAGAGAGAGAGAGGATTTAATGGGGGAATACGTCGGTGGGTTAAGGCGGTGGAGAGGCTTGGGGGAGAAGAAAGGGAAAGAAAAGAAAAAGAAAAGATTTGAAAAGGATTTAATAATTCAAATAATATTATTTAATTCGGCCCAAAATTCGAGTAGTTCCGAACGGTGCCTAAAAATTACAGAAAATAGAAAATATTATCCCAAGACATAAGATGAAAACGGTTTGCAGAAATTCAATCCGGTTTGTAATTAAAAATCCCGGAGTATCTTACCGATACCGGGCGACACCGGTTTGGCCGGATTTTTGGTAAATTCAGAAAATCCCCAAAAATGCCCGAACACAGATAATATGATTCTAAGGCACATGGAGAAAGCGGAATCCCAAAATACAACTCTGTTTGTGAAAGAAAAATCGCAAAGCAGATTATCGGTATCGGTCGCACCGATTACGGGGATTTTCCAAAATAATCCAGAAAAATTTCAGAAAATCCTGAAACATCTAAAATATTAGAAAATAATTTTTGAAATTGAAATCAGCTCAATCGGACTGCTACGGAGGTCAAATCAATTTTGTACGTCGTATCGTGTACCGATACTGTAATACGTACACCGGGGATCAGGGGTTACAGTGTTTAGGGATATGTATGTATACTTATTGAGTTGACAATTCATACATATACCTTGAAATAAAATTTGTTTTGGGTGAAAATTTAGTTTTCTTGATTTCGTGTTTATTTGTTTAACTTCATGTATATGTCTATTTTATCCAAATTATTAGATATACATGAATATCCTTATTGAGCCACGTGCCTTCATGCATATATCTTTGTGGACTCGTTGTGTTTGGATATGTATGTATACTTTAACTTATATAGATACATATACCTTGAAGATTAAATAAGTTTCAATGATCTTTATGTTTTCTTGTTTCAAGGAATTTTGAGCTTAATTGGAGATTTCATAATGCCATGTCACACATTACTTGTACACTCACCATTTTAAAAATATTTCTCATGAGTATGTTTTCATGAGCATATATGGACTTTTTTGAATATTGAGTGTTTTAAGTGCTATGTGATTTACATGTGTTTTATGAAAATTATTTTTAGTTTATTCCTTACTTGAAGGATTTCGTACTAGTTTAAAAGATTTTCCATTTAACTAGTTACGGTATTCTTCATATGGTAGAGTTTTTCAAACAAAGCTTATTTTCAAATCTATTTTTGAAAACCCCCACCCTTTACGGGAGGTTGGATGGGAGTCCATGCCTTGTATGTTTATATTAAAAATCACTTTAAACTTGTGCATGAGATGGGAGGTAGTTATATGAGTTATACCATGCTTTTATTGTTATGTCAATTGGTATCATTGAACTCTTTCAATTGGTATCATTTTGATCTTTTTGTATACTCATACATATGTTTATTGTGTATGTATATTTTCAATTGGTATCATCTATTAGTGATTGATACTAATTCCATTTCATACACATATACTTGTTTTATTTGTGCTATTATATTTCTATATCTTAAGCACAAATCTTGTTTATGCTAGAGCTTGAACTTCAACTTTATTTCAATTGATTTAGTTTTCAATTGGTATCTTATTACAAGCCTACGCATAATTTTTGTTGGTATTTCATAAAGGGAGAGAAAATTCGATTTTCATATTTCAATTGGTATTTGTATTTCCACTCCCTTGCTTTATGATAAAAAAAATAGTCATTTCAATTGTTTATATGACTTAAAGAAAAATACTATCTTTTGATATCAAGATGTCTTATGTTTTAAATTGGTATCTTAAAAAAAAAATTTTGTTTTAAAAAAAATTACAAAAGTTTTGATTTGTATTGACTATATGCAAGGAGAGCTTAAAATCTCTTCCACATATAGATTCATGATGAGTGTATCTTGTATTGAAGAGCTTAACATCTCTTCTTTATGTGGTATACGTGTGTAGGGGGAGCTTCACATCTCCTCTTATGCATTACATAATGGGTGTTATGTGAATTAGGGCTTAAGATCTCTCCTTCATGTAATGCATATGTGTAGAGAAGCTAACTTAACGTCTTCCTCTTCATGAATGTATATAGCATATAAACATTTATTGATCTTTGTTTACTTTCAATTGGTATCAAGATGCTTCATTGACATATTTTCAATTGATATCCTAATTGATTGTCACCCCTTATTGACCTTGTTTTTGTTTTAGACAAAAAGGGGGAGAACATTGTTTTATTGTTTTGATTGACAAAAAGGGGGAGAAAGATTTTTTTTTACCCCTCATTTATTGTTTTGATTGTTTACCCCTTTATTGATGATTGACAAAAAGGGGGAGAAAGATTTTGAGTTTTGAGTTTGATATATGCATACTTATGTTTTTGCATATATTAAGTTTTATTGGTATCTAGAGCATCTAGTGTTTTTGTTAATGTTTTATTAATTTAATTGGTATCTAGAGCTTCTAGAACATGTTTATGTGTTTTATGCATGTTGATACATACATGTTTATGTACATTCATTGCATATCTTTTGTTTATTTGTTTATGCATGAGTTAAGGGGGAGCTTTTTTGAAGCTTAACTTTAATCCATACATATATAACTCCATGAGTTTTGTCATCATCAAAAGGGGGGAGATTGTTGGCCCAAAGGCCTTCCACCCTAGTTTTGATGATGATTAACTCATGTAGTTATGTTTACTAATAATCTTTGTGTTGTTTAAATTTCAGATCATTAACCAAGATATTAGTTGGTGATTAGCTTCAACAAGGAGTTTAGAAGCTTTTCATGGTGATTCCAGGGCCAAAGCATAAAGATCATACCTTGCCTAGCTCATGGATCACGGTGTTGTGGATCGAGTCACCTTGAAGATGAAGATCGTCAAGAAGACTTAAGTATCCATAGTTTAGTGTGTTTAGATCCATTTGTAAAGCTTAGTATAGTTGATATGCTCAAGTGCACTAACACACACGTTTTATGTTTTGGATTTGGTTTTCATGAATAGTAGATCAAAACAAGTTTACTTTATTTCTATGTATATTAGATATGTTCTAGATATACATACATGCTTTAAACTTGCTAGACAAACTTATTTTGACTATCCTATTCATGTATTGAAAAATCAACTTTGATAAAAATACAAGTGTTGGTTTTGATAAAAATTTGCAAGACTCAAAATGAATTGATATGATTGATATATGTCTTGAAATTTTTATCACTTGTTTGTGTTTCAATATAAAATGTTAAAACAAGTTTTATGAGATTTTCAGAAAAGATAAAAGATTTTTATAAAATATTTTCCCAGTTTTTCTGACCCAGGTTTGTGCTGACAGGCCGGTCGGTCGACCGTATGGTCGACCGCACCAAGGGCCGGTCGACCCATAGGGTCGACCGACGTGCACAAACTTGTGCACGTCTGGCAGACACAAACTCGGTCGACAGTACGGGTCGACCGGGTCTGAGAGCTCTGCTCTCTGTTTGTTTGGGTCGACCGGCGGTCGACCGGTTTGCCCAACGGTCAAAAATATGACCGTTGGCGGCCGACCGGGCGGCCGACCGCTAAGCCTGTCAGGCTGCCACATCAGCCTAACGGCTAGTTTCTGGTTTGGCCTATATAAACCCCATCTCTTTGGGTTTTTGGCTAAGATTTTTAGAGCTAAAAATTCCTGACTTCTTCAGTGTTTTAAACAAGTTTTGAAAAGAGTTTTTGTGCTAAAAAGATTTCATCCTTTTTGTTTGGGTTTTTGGAAAATCAAAGAAAATAGGAATTTGGGATATTTGTATTAGTTTTCATTCTCTATCTTTTACAAGAGTTTTCCCAAGTATTTTCTTTGTTGCTTGTTTCCAAAAACACCTTGATTCCACACTTGAGCTATCTTCTATCCTAATCTATTTACGATCATTTGTTTTGTGGAAAAAGAGAAAAGAAAGAGAGATTGTTTGTGGTTGAAAGAAACCACTAGTTGTACACCCTTATTCTTGTTGTATCCCTCTTTGGTAGAGGTGATCGGGTGATTGGTTTGCTCCTCTAGTGAGAGGTGGAGTTGGTGTTGTAACCCTCTTCGGTAGAGGTGTTGGTTGTTGTGGTTGTTTGGCTACGGGCCTACCCTCGGTTGTGAGGTGGTTGTTTGAGAGAGGAGTTCGGTACTCTCTTGTTGTAAAAATCCTTCTCGGTGAAGGTTCCCTCGGTGGGAGTCCTCGGTGGACGTTTTAGTGGATTGGAAATCCTACACGGTGGTGTAGGCGGGGATGTAGAGCAAGGCGCTCGAACCTCGAAACATATCATTGTGTTTGCGTTTGATCCACTTGTCTCTCTAACTCTCTCTCTCTCATTTATTTGTGCAAAGCATCATTCATATCATCATATCATATTTGCTTGTGTTGAGCATAGTTCATATTGTCATATCATATCTATTTGCTTGTGTTGTGCCTTGCATAATTCACATTGCTATATCTTGTATATGCTTGGTTGTTTGTGTGTGCCTCACTTGTACTTAATCAACAAGAGCTTCACATAGCACCTCAACCCATTCAAGGGGAATCAAGAGGAGTTAGTCTAGAGCCCTTCACGGGAAATTCGGCTACACTTGTTGATTGTACTAAGTGTGTTGCAAAATTTGCACTAGCTTCGCATTTAGTGCACTTAGTTCACTAGATTAGCATTTACACCTATTCACCCCCCCTCTAGGTGGTTTTTCAAAG
>JAVJIF010024742.1:0-80583 GCA_038442645.1 Agave tequilana | reverse complement strand
CCTCCTCACTTTCGGGTCTAATAAAAGGCTTGGTCAAAGACTTAGCAACTAGACTACCTAGAGATTGTAAAAAAATGGTTATCCTAACTTTCCATATGGGAAAGTTGAGTCCATCAAATTTGGGAGGGGTCTTAATATTATCGGCCATCTTTACTAGTGTATGAATGAGTATAAAAATAGTGATTAGCAAATTATAGGATCTCTCTAAGGATGTGAAGCCAAAAATTAAAGTCCTACCTCTGATACCAATTGAAATCACCTAGAGGGGGGTGAATAGGTGATATGCTAATCAATGCACAAATTAAAATGTTATGATGCAACGATCACCTTAAACAAGATTAGAAGCTGAATACCTCGTGAAGGGCTCTGAACTCCTTCCTCGTGATTCCTCTAGATAAGAGTTTGAGGTGCGCAATGTAATCTTGTTGTATGAGTATTGATCGACAATATAGCAATGAATAGAAAGCAAGTAAATGACACAAATAAACCAATCGCAAACACTAAGATTTGTTTCGAGGTTCGAGCACCCAGCTCTACGTCTCCGCCTTCACCCAGAAGGATTTAAGAACCACTATAACTTTCACAAGAAATTACAACCACAAGGGAGCACCCAACTCCTCTATCACACTCCTCTAGTTCAGAGGTAGTGGAGCCACAAATACAAGAATATCTTGGTGATCAAAAGACCACAAACCCTCTTTTGAAAAACTTTTTCCTTACAAAACCCCTAGAGAATAATGTGTGTAGATTGAAGCTCAAGTTTTGTAAGTGAAAAGAAAACAAAATTGAAGAGAGTTTTGAATCAAAAACTTCAGAGAAAAGAGATAATTTTGAGCACAAAACTGAGAGCAAAAACTTCTTTTGAAAGACTTAAACTTGATTTCTTTTGCAAAGGATTGTTGTGATCTCTTCAACCCCAATCATCCCTATTTATAGGATAAAGGTAGGGATTAAAAGGTAAACTGTTATAATGAATAATTAGGAAAGTTTAAACCCAAATCCAGCCCTAAAAATCGTTTAGAGAAGAAAAGCACGTTTTAAAACGTGTTTAAAAAACTAGCCGTTTGGGCTGAAATATAGCTCACGGTCGACCGGCCGGTCAACCGATTTTCAAAAACTTTTGACCGTTGCCAGCCCACGGTCGACCGCCCGGTCGACTGTCCCAAACAGAGACTTAGGTGCTTTCAGTCGGCCGAAGCTCGGTCGACCGACATGGGTGTTTTCCATTGATTTGCAAGGGGAAATTTACAAAAAAGAAAAGGGTCGAGGAGCTAAATTACAAGTAACACAAAGGATTACAAGTAGATCTCCTCAGAAATTCTGGAGAAGTGTGCCGGTAGGAGTCTGGTCAGCGCGCGACCACTTTGTCCCTTTGACGATGCGAGCGATGAGATTCCCTTCTCGCCTGGTTCGGGGAATTGGAGAACGGAAGGTTGGTAGAACCCTCTTGTTGCTTCTTAAAACCGCCTTCGTTTAGGAACTCGCCTGGTTCTGAAAATTTCTTGAGAGGAAGGAAGGTATTAGGGTATCAACACCATGATTAGAGAAGCAGTTCTCTAAAGTCTCTGAATTCTTGGAAGCTTTAGCCTCTCTATGCGCGCCTTGTGCAGTCGTGAAGAAATCCTCTCGTGCAGGGGTCTCTCTTACGTATGTTGGTGGTCTCTTCTTGTCGAGAGATCTCCCTCTCTCCTTGTGCCCCTGGTGGGCTATTTATAGGGAGAGCAGGGGTATAATTGTCCTTGAAAAATATAAAACAGATTGAATCAAATCTGTTTAAATATGGAAAGTAGCCTTACTGCGAGGCTAGAATCAGCTTCTGCGAAGTTAGAAGTAGCAGGTCGGTTGATCTCCTGATCTGTTTTGATCCTCTCCATATAATTGGAAGATTTTCCCTGATCCTCTTACTCGTTTTAGGAGAGTCAAGAGATTATGGCAATCAACTGCCAAATTTGATCTCAGATTTGATCTTGATTGGATTTAATCTTGATCTGAATAGATTTGATTTGATCTGGAGATTTAATTGGTCAAAGGTTGAGCATGACAGACCCGCAGCGGAGCTGCCCGCATTGAGCTCGCAGCGGAGCTAGAAGGCCCAGGTGGCGAAGTCAGAAGACAGCTCTTCAGCGGAGCTAGATATCGTCTGTGGCGAAGCTACCGAACATCCTTCTGCTTCAAGCGAAGCTAACTCTCTGCGGAATTAACTGAGCACTTCAGGCGAAGCTATAGATTAGCTTCCTGACGGAGCTGTGAATGGCTTCAAGGCGAAGTTAGGTGATCTTAGCCTCTCAGGCGAGGCTATCCCTTTGGGCTCATGTGATGCTAAGTGTTAGCATCTTAGACCTGCTGAGGTCAGTTTAGAGACAATCCGGGCTCACTGTCTGCTTCACTGGATAGTAGCGTCCAAGTTGCTGCTTTGTCCCTTGGAGATGAATGAAAACTGGTAGTCAGCTTATCTGTCACTTGTCTTTTGTAAATGTCAACAAGTACAGAACTGGTCGTCAGCTTGTCTATCGCTTGTCTTTTGTAAATGTCAACAAGTTTAGACATTGTTCGGACCAATCAGCCTATCTTTCACTTGTCTTTTGTAATATCAACAAGTTTAGACATTGTTCAGGCCTGTAAGAATCTTGTCTTTTTTAAAGTGTCAACAAGACCCCCTTCAAAGTTTTCGAAAGTCTGCAAGGGCTCAGACTTCGAAATACTTTGAATTGCTTTGATCGGTGGTATGTTAAGTACGAACGTCGCCATGGTGGTTGAGTTCAGCTTCGCTTTTAATCCTGCTTTGGGATAGATTCGCCGAAGAATCGTGTAAATTCGCAACTCTGTGTAGCTTCGTGTCTGGGTAGCTCCTTGTCTGGGTAGCTCCGCATCTGAGCCTCCCGGAATAAGTTCCCTTTGGAATGTTGTTCCTTCCGAAGCAAACTGCTTTCGGCCAGTTACGAGAAGGATTGCTCCCTTTCGAGGTTAGAATAACCTCTCTTGCATTAATCGAGGGAGATCATTCCTCCCTTGTGCGTTTCCGAGGGAGAATATTCCCTTTCTCAAGGCTAAATAATGCACATTAACGAGGGAGATCATTTCTTCCTTGCACGGTTTCGAGGAAAACCGTTCCCTTTTCCAAGGCTCAATAAATGCCTTAAATCCGCTCGCGCTTCTATACTTGAAGTGGCAGCGCTCAGGCCATGAGGCCTATAAATAGGACACCTGAGGTCCTCTGAAGAGAAGTGGTCTGCTCTTCTCTTCTCTTGGTTATTAGAGAGATACTCAAATCTCTGAACTAGTGGGGACGCCCACTCTGGTCATTACCCGGCCAAGGACCAGTAAGTCTCAGTCATCGAGAGACTTTACCAATGAACTGATAACTTTTTAGGGAGTTTATCTCCCTTAATTTAGCTTTAATAGCTACCTCAGGGATTGATTTCCCTTGTTCTTCATTTTGCATCTGACTGATCTGCAGAGAAGGGTTTCAGCCCTATTTCCCAGCTTCCCGGCGAAGCTATCTTTTGAACAAAGAAAGATCATTGCATGCTTGCTTGCTAAGTTCGCCACACAGCCAAAACTTGGGACTTAGTCTCTTCAAGGTCGAGCCAGTCTTGCCATATAGGTGGGGCTAAGACTGCGTCCCTCAGGATCAGTCTGGCTTAGCCATATAGGCGAGGCTAGGACTTGGCTTATGCTGAGCTAGCCCATCATCACTGCGCAAGCGAGGCTATCCTCTGCTTTAACTGAAATCAATCCTTAACTGAGTCGGATATAAATTGCTTCGCCCCAAAAAATTTGACTTAGCGTTTTTTAGCAGCTTTCCCTTTGACTTACTGATAACTTGTTTCAATTTGCATTGCAGTGAGCTATGTTCGTCATTCTTTTGTCGTGATGAAAGAGACCAAGAAGTTGCCTCTTGCTTTTCTAGTTGAAACTTTAAATCCTAAGCAGGAGGAACAACTGGGGCAGCTGATGTGTATTCCCAGAAGAGGTTGGCAGCCGCTTATTCGAGATGATCCACTTCGAGGCGAGGCTGGTAGTCGCTTATCCGAGATGATCCACTTCGGGAAAGCGGACGTCACTTGTAAGGTCCCGGATCCTTCATTGCCAATTTTCATCAAAGAAGATCCAGCCTTCTGGTGGCAATCGGTCCTTCGCCAATTTTAATTACGGAAGGTTCAACTTCCTGGTGGCACCATCTACCATTATGCGAAGGATTACGACCTTGTGCAGGAGGAAGGCCTTTCGTGTCCAGTTGGTTTGGCTTGGAAGTATATAGGACCACTTGTATGCCTTTTGAGCAAATGACTCTATTGTACGAAACACAACCTTAATGTAATAGTATCAATGTACCTTCCCTTTTAAATCAATAAAAGTTCAGTTTCTGCCCATCTGATTTGTTTTTTTTTACTTCTCCTTCACTTGACTTAGGCCGGCGGAGCTAGACTTCATGCGAAGTTAAAGACAGAATCCTATCTGAATCAGGAACGAGCTTCCAGCGAAGCTAGCATGAATGTTCCGCGAAGCTCGGATTGTGCTTTTAGCGGAGCTAAGACATGTGTTTCGGCGAAGTTATCGATACATTGCGCTAAGTCAGCACTTGACTTATGGCGGAGTTAGTCCTTAGTGGGGCTGAATCAGCGCTTCTCGGGAAGGCGCTTTAGGCGCCATTTCAAATTAATTTGAAACGACAACCTGTGCTCTTTTCGAGGCTGTTGTTTCAAGCAATCATCGGCCTATAAAAGTCTGATCGGGCTGAGAGAGAAGGCATCACTTCTCTTTAAAATTTACAGAGCACTTGACTCTTTTCTTCTTCTTCGTTCAAGAATCCAAGAACCTCCTCCGTTCTTCAATGGCTCCCAAGAGACGAGCGGGAAAAGAGGTCGCAACCTCTGCAACGGAGGGTCCTTCTCCTCCTCTGGTCATCGAACGACCAATCGCCGGTAGGGATCTTTCCCTTTTGATCAGAGATTTTCATCTCTCTTAAAGCCGATTTCTGGCTATCTTTAGATGAATCCAGGATGATCAATCATGATCTTGTGATTTTAGGGAGTTTAATTCCCTGAATTTCCCTTGATTTCTTGACTGGGAATATTAGAACCGAAGGGTCTCTTCTTCAAGCTTCCCGGCGAAGCTATCCCTTAGGCGGTTCACATCCTGTTGAAAACAGGATGCGAAGATGTCCTTTGAAGTGTAACTGAAAAGGACTTTAATGCCCTTTAGGCAATAACCCCCTTCTGACGAAGTTTAGCCCTTGGGGCTTTGTTGCATTCTGTTGTTCGAGGCTAAGCTTCCCGAGCGAAGCTAACACTTGGATATATTTCCGCTTCCTGCCTTCGTGTGGAGTGCGGAGTTAGCTGCAGCTGCGAAGCTAAGCTTCGAGGCGAAGCTATCATTAGGCCAGCTTCGCTCGGAAAGCGAGGCTATGCCTTAACAAAAATTGTATTTTTGTTTTAGCCTTTGTTTGGCTCATGAACTAATCATAGTTTGTCTTTGTTTTTGCAGTGCACCATACTCCTGGTCCTTTGAACAGTCTATTTGGCACGGCCAGGGGGCTAGATGGCAACGTCAGCTTGCAGTTTCAAGGGCAGGCTTCTTTATTCAGTGAGCGAAGCTCTCCTGCTCGGATACACTTATTTATGGTGGGGATCAGCGTGCCATGAGAAGCATATTAACCACTGCTCCCCTTGAAGATTCTGACCGATGAATGTATCGGAAGCCCGGCTTCATGTTCGGAGATGCGGCGCCAGACCATGATCGCCAGCTGCTAGCCGAGAGGGGCAGTAGATTTTTCAATTAGATGGCGAGAAGTTCTATCTTCCGTCTAACAAGCGGCATTTTCCCTTATCCTTCTTCTAATGCATAACGAGGGCTCGGAAGATGCAGTGGCAAGTGAGTCGGACTACTGAATCCGTTCACGTAGGGAAGTTGATAATTTCCTCGCCCGGTTATATAAGAGCGGGGCCTCCTCGTTGCATAATGGGTCTTCACCCTGAGAATGTATTCCCGGACATCCCAGTGGGAGAAAACCCTACGGTGGCGCAGACCTTTGGGAATCAATTCTTTAAAGTTCGTGGCAACTATCTCGCCACTGATTTCAGGACACCAGGCTGGATTCACCCTCCGAAGGCATGATGGAGGGATTTGACTCTATATGTCCTTGCTCATTTCGAGGAGGATATGAAGAGGCTGAATCTTTATGAGGCCGTCAGGGCGACCTGCTATGACATTCAGATGAGCGTAACGAACTTCTACGCCATCTTCGAGTTATACTGCCCGGCTACAGGAACTTTCTTCACCCCTGTTGGCGAACTGGGCATGGCTCTGCACGAGATGTGGGAAGTCTCTGCTTTGCCTTTGGGATCCCTCCCATACGAAGAATATTTCCCATGCGAGGCGGAATTGGCACTTCTGGAGAAGCAGGAGCCCGCCTTGTTTGAGACCTACCGGGAGTTAATGTGTCACTTGTACATTTGCTCCAGCATGCATGGGAGCAGTAAGGGAGCTTCATGTAGCTTGAAGAGCTTGGGAAATTATTTATTCCCAGATATGAAAATACTCCTGAGGCGGCTTATTGTGGAGTTGCTGATGAAGACATCTTTCGCCGGATGCAAAAGCATTCTCAAGGAGATCTAATTCTGGAAGAAGATGACGGCCCCTATGAAAAAGGTGATATCTTCGGAGTTTTCACTATCAGGCTCGTCGGTCGACGTCCCGGAAGGCACTTCTGGCTGGTTTCTTGACGGTCTGGTTGAAGAGATGTGTGGTGCCGTCTTCTTCGGGCGACGTCATTCATCTAACTGTCTTGTTGCCTGTCGCTCGTCTAGTCCATGGTCATTCTCTTGGACTTCTTCCGGCCACGGTGTGCTGTTTTCAGAGAGGCCTTCGCGCATTGACGGGGACTTTTGTAGGCCACCAATAACGAAGCGGGGAAAAGGGACTATTCTGCCCTGCGACGGACCAAAACCAAGAATAGGTCTGCCGTATACTTATTTGATGGCGTGGTTTGCCCTTCACTGTCCATGATCGAAGCCCGAGAGGACCCCCTAGAAGGTGTTCGAATGGCGCTTCTCCGCCGATTCGAGGGATGTTCATGGCTGAAAACTTACGTGGCTGCGGTCCGTAAGTTACTGTGCCGCTATGACGTCTATAGCCTTTTTCGCTGCTTCCCCTATATTTGGGATGCGGGCTATGGAGAAGAGTTTAAGGACGTGGGGGAAGGGCAGACGTTATTGAGCCGGAAAATTTTTGAGTGGCTGGTCAGCATTCAGCCCTCAAATTTGTTGTACAGAAATGGGAATACCTGCTACTTGGAGCCTTATATTCCAAGTCGGTTTGCCCGACAGTTTGGATATGACCAACTGTACGTGGGCAATCCAAACAGCAATCTGGCTTTCATGGGAAGCCTCATCGATGGAGCCCGTGCCTGGCGGTTCTTCATTGTTGGCTATACCGAAGCGCGGTGTGCATGCCTTTAAGGACTCCGAACCTTCTAATGACCCTGGGATTCTGCCAGTGGTATACAACCTCAAACTCCACACCCATCAGATTCTCTATTAATTCTTCTGGTGTGAAGTTAATTTCTCAGCGGCTGAAGCCGAAAGTCACTGAGAAGGGCGAGGGTAAAAGGGTTCGCGTCCCAGGCCTCGGAGAGTTCATTGCCGTTGATGACAGTGAAGCCTTGGATGTAGGAAGTCCTCGCTTTGAAGCGGATACAGGTGCTGAGACTCCAGCAGCTGCCTCTGGCGTGGTGGGGACGGCCCCCGTAGAACATGCCGATTGAAGAAGTGGAGGAAGAAGATCCTGACGTCCACTTCAAACGAAAACGGGAGGGTGGATCTCGTAGGAAGAGGGTAGTGAAGAAGCCTCGTCGCTACGCTCCTACGGTTATTGCAGAGGGCAAACCATCTGCAGCGCTTCTCCTCCTGCCCTATTAGCAACTGAATTGTCGGCTCCTAAACTGACTACTGGCGAAGCCGCTCCGGACCTGGGTAAGATCAGCTTCGTCCTTGCAATATTCTTCTTATGTGTTCCGGATAGCTCATTATTTGCTTCATGATGCAGGAACTGAGGCGGCGAGAAGCCCGAGAGCTGAAGCTGTCGGAGAACAAGATGGGCATTATGATCCCTTGTTTACCTATAAGGAGGGCGACGAGGCTGGCTATTTCGCCGTCTCAGAAGAGTCGGAGATGATGTGGCTGATGTAGGTCCTTCGGGCGCTGGGACCTCGAAAGGAAGTCCCGAAGTTTCTAGCTCCTTTGGGTGGACCACGAAGGGTTCGACAAGCGAAGGTGGGCCAGCCATTCGTGTTGATTCCGCCAAAGATTTTCCTATGGAGCCCGTGGGGACTGATGCAGCCGTCAAGACGATTGAGGCGACATTATCTTTTGGTATTGTTTTGACCTTTTAGAACTTGCTATTTGTTAAGCCTTGCCTAAATAAAGTCTTATTTCCGGTGTTCCGCCTCTGGGTGCATCGACTTCAAGAGAGCCCACCTGTCTTCCTGAGGGATCCAAGGGTGAAGTAAGCACTTCGACCACGGCGGATGCTTCTGAGTTGGATGCTTTGTATGGTGACCTACTCTCTAATCAGCCTGAACCGGCCAGAGGAACAGAGATTGCGGGGACGGTAGTCACGGAGGCAACCTTACTTCCAACTATATCAATGAGTGAGGTGCCATCAGTTTCGCCAGCGCCATCTATCTTGCCAGGTGCGGAGCTGAAGGTGATTACCAGTCCTACTTCCCCAACACTGGTGATTGAGCCCGCTCTCCCGATAATGGTCACTAGTCCTACCTCGGTTGTGGCTAGTATACTAGTTTCGATGAAGACTCCTCCGAGATCACCGATGACCTCTCAGGTTGCTGCAGCCAGTGCTTCTACTATTCCTTCCACAGTGGTGTCAATAAAGCCGGTGGAATCTTCAGAGGCTGCTCGTCTGCCAAGAGTGATTGAGGCCGAGAATGAATTTGTGACTGAGCTAGACGATAGCTTTTATAAGAGCTTGAGTGATCCATCGCTTTGATTTTAAAAGGCTCGACTACCTCGTTCTCTGCTTTGAAGGTGGTCCTCTCCCAAAGCATTGAGAGTATCGAGACTTTGGAGGGGATGACCAGGCCGCTGCATTGGAACTTCTGATGGACCAGCTTGAGAGGGATGTAGACGAATGGCGCCGTCTTAGCCATTCAGAGCTGGAGTCTTCAATTAATGAGCAGCTTGTGCACCTTGTCGCTCAGATGCACGAAGCTCATCTTGCCGCTCAGGAAGCCGCTAAGGCCATTTCTTCTGACTTGAAATCCTTGGAAATAAGGAAGGTAGAGCTTGGGGATGCCATAGATACTTTCTAGCAGTGCTCTTCTTGACGCTGAAGATAAAATTGAAAAGGCCAAGGAGATGATCAGGAAGGCTAATCTTCTTTTATCCAAGGCTGAACCAGTGCGTCTTGAAGAGACGGCGCGGCTTGAGCAGCTTAAGGCTCAGAGTGACGAACTCTCGCGGCAGGAGTCAGCTCAGAGGGCAACCTTGGTTGAGGTTGAAGCCCGCTTAGCCCAGACGGCGAGCTTTAATAAGGTTGAGCTGAGGTCGCAGGCGCTTGTTAGGGCTGTTGATGATAGGAAGACAAGGCTGGACTTTCTTGAAGGACGGATCAAATCTTATGAAGCACCCTTATAGCTTGTAATATATGTGCCTTCATGTATCCCTTCTTTTCGGAATCAATAAAAGTAATTTTGTTTTGACTCCCCTAGTCGTATTTCCAACTTGTTTTATCTTTTGAATTGTTGCTTTCAAGTTGTACTGCAGCCATTTGAGAAAACAGTCCGTATTGTACTGAATAATGAGACTTGGCTATCTGTCGGTTCAGAGATCGCAATGACGTAATCGATTGAGAAGCCACCAAGCTCAATAAAGTCCTTGTCGGACTGAAAGGTGAGACTTGGCTATCTGTCGGTTCAGAGGTCGCAATGACGTAACGATTGAGAAGCCACCAAGCTCAATAAAGTCCTTGTCGGACTGAAAGGTAAGACTTGGCTATCTGTCGATTCAGAGGTCGCAATGACGTAATCGATTGAGAAGCCACCAAGCTCAATAAAGTCCTTGTCGGACTAAAAGGTGAGACTTGGCTATCTGTCGGTTCAGAGGTCGCAATGACGTAACCGATTGAGAAGGCACCAAGCTCGAGTAGTCCTTGTCGGACTGAAAGGTGAGACTTGGCTATCTGTCGGTTCAGAGGTCGCAATGACGTAACTGATTGAGAAGCCACCAAGCTCGAAGTAGTCCTTAACGGACTGAAAGGTGAGACTTGGCTATCTGTCGGTTCAGAGGTCGCAATGACGTAACCGATTGAGAAGCCACCAAGCTCAAAGTAGTCCTTGTCGGATTGAAAGGTGAGACTTGGCTATCTGTCAGTTCAGAGGTCGCAATAACGTAACCGATTGAGAAGCCACCAAGCTCGAGGTAGTCCTTGACAGACTGAAAGGTGAGACTTGGCTATCTGTCGGTTCAGAGGTCGCAATGACGTAACCGATTGAGAAGCCACCAAGCTCGAAGTAGTCCTTAACAGACTAAAAAGTGAGACTTGGCTATCTGCCGGTTCAAAGGTCGCAATGACGTAACTGGTTGAGAAGCCACCAAGCTCAATAAAGTCCTTATCGGACTGAAAGGTGAGACTTGGCTATCTGCCGATTCAGAGGTCGCAATGACGTAACCGATTGAGAAGCCACCAAGCTCGAGGTAGCCCTTAACGGACTAAAAGGTGAGACTTGGCTATCTGCCGGTTCAGAGGTCGCAATGACGTAGCTGGTTGAGAAGCCACCAAGCTCAATAAAGTCCTTGTCGGATTGAAAGGTGATACTTGTCTTTTGTAAATGTCAACAAGTATAGAACTGGTCGTCGGCTTGCCTGTCACTTGTCTTTTGTAAATGTCAACAAGTTTAGACATTGTTCAGACCAGTCAGAATTTTGCTAGAATTTGAAAAAGGTCTCATTTTCATTGCGAAAAACGAGGAGATCACTGTCACAGGTTTAATGTTAACGTAACAGTGAAATGGATGCCAGAGGTGATACTGTTAAACATAGCATAAAAAGGGTCTCATTCTCACGGGGAGAAACGAGGAAATCACTGTCATAGGTTTAATGTTAACGTAACAGCGAAATGGGTGCCAGAGGTTATACTGTTAAACATAGCATGAAGGGGTCTCGTTCTTACGGAAAAAAACGAGGAAATCACTGTCATAGGTTTAGTGTTAACGTAACAGTGAAATGGATGCCAGAGGTTATACTGTTAAACATAGCATGAAGGGGTCTCGTTCTCACGGGGAGAAACGAGAAAATCACTGTCATCGGTTTAATGTTAACGTAACAGCAAAATGGATGCCAGAGGTTATACTGTTAAATATAGCATGAAGGGGTCTCGTTCTCACGGGGAGAAACGAGGAAATCACTGTCATAGGTTTAGTGTTAACGTAACAGCGAAATGGATGGAAAGATCTTTATATGTGGTCTTACCATTCTATGGACGAGAATTTGTAAGTGATTTTGGAGAGGGAATCAAATGGGAATAGGTCCCTTAGGATTTTTAGCAAATCCTCAGCTGTCAACAGGTTTGATATGCCTTTACCAACTACCGTTTGAGTCGGGCTAGCCATGCTATTCCCCTCAGCATGATGAGTTGTCGAGGAGTTATGTTGGGCTTAAAGGCCAACATTTTCCTATTCTTAACCATTAAAGGTGTTGGATCATTTGGTTAGTGTATGTATAACCTTGATTCTCCTTCGGGACAACCAGTGTATGACCAGGTTCCTGCTAGTTTATGGTTGTATGATCCCATTTGAGGAAGAAAGAGAGCTCTTTATGTGTACCTTGGATTTGAAGGTTTTGATCAGAGGTGTAATGTTAACTTGATCATTAGAAGGATCCTTAATCAAGGATAATACTTCTTTAAGAACTTGTCATTGATCGACATCATGAGTAAATCGCCATCTGAAGTCGTAAGGCGATATGATCCATTTGAATAGACCGTTCTATTACAAACGGTCCTTCCCATTTTGGCTGAAATTTGCCTTTGGTTTTGTGCGTCATGATCATCGGTCGTCTGACGGTTAAAACCAAATCTCCTTTCTGGAAGACTCTTTGTTTGACCTTCTTGTTGAAGGCTTTTGAGATTCGAGCTTGATACAACTCGATGTACTGCTGAACTTGTAACCGCTTCTCATCTAGGGCTTCGAGCACTTGAAGACGCAACCGATCATTGTCTTCTGATGTGATCTTAGTCATTAAAGCGACTCGTAATGACGGCATCTGAGTTTCTAACAGGATGACTGCTTCGCATCCGTACACCAGGGAAAAAGGCATATTGCCTGTCGGGGTCCGAACCGTGGTTCGGTAGGCCCAAAGACATTCATCAAGTTTTTCGTCCCAATCTCGCTTATTCGAGGAGACGAACTTTTTGAGTAACTTGATGATCGTCTTGTTGAATGCTTCCGCCAAGCCATTAGCGGCGGGATTATAGGCAGTTGAAGCCACATTCTGAATTCGGTATTTATCATAAAATTGATAGAATACCTGGCCTATGAATTGGGGACCGTTATCATGGATGATCCGCCTAGGGAGACCAAATCAATGGATGACATGGTGTCTGATAAAATTAACCACGTTAGAAGTTTTGACTTTAACCAGTGGTATGGCTTCTGCCCACTTTGAAAAGTAATCGGTTATTGTCAGGATAAACCGGTGACCTCTTGTCGAAGAGGGGCTGATTGGCCCTACGACATCGATTCCCCATGCTTCAAATGGCCATGAAGCAACTATTAGGTGGATGAAGTCTGCATGGATTTGACATGCTTTGCATCTTCGTGCATATTGGATGGCATCGGCTATCATGGTTGGCCAATAATATCCAAGCCTATGCAATCTGTCTTTAAGTTTTGGACCTGGCTGATGAGCTCTGCATATGCCATCGTGTGCTTCTTTAAGTACTTCTGCGCCTCTGAATTAGAAAGGCAACGGAGGAGGACACCGTCATATGAACGACGGTAAAGTGTCTTCAGAGTTGGGTCGTAGTAGAAACGGAGAGACCTTCGTCTGATAGATGCCGCTTCTTTAGGATCGTCTGGCAGCAGACCATATAAAGCATAGTCGATGAGAGAAAATCGTCAATCTCTCGGCTCAAAATCCGTCGAGACATTATAGACTTCTGGGTTGTAACCCCCTGATCCCTGGTGTACGTATCACAGTATCAGTACTCGATACGACGTATAAAATTGATTTGACCGTCCTGGTAGTCAGATTGAGCCAATTTCAGTTTCAGATATTATGGTTTCATATTGTAGATTTTTTAGGATTTTTTGGAATTTTTCTGGATTATTTTGGAAAATCTCCGTAGTCGGCGTCGACCGACACCGATAATCGGCTCTCCGATTTTTATTTCACAAACGGAATAGACTTTTGAGAATCCGCTTTCACCTTGTGCCTTAGAATCATATTTTCTAAGTTAGGATATTTTTGGAGATTTTTCTGAATTTATCAAAATCGGGCCAATCTGGTGTCGCCCAGTATCGGCGATACACTCCAGGATTTTTAACTTGTAAACCGGACAATATTTCTAGAATCTGCTTTCACCTCCTCCTCCATGTAATATTCTCTATTTTCTGTAATTTTTGAGAACCGTTCGGAGTGGGTCGAATATTTAGCCAATGTAAATAATAATAAAATATTATTTTTTAATCTCCCTTTTTCTTTTCTTCTCCTTTCTTCCCGAAGCCTCCTCCACCGCCATTTTTCCACCGCCTCTCTCTCCCCCTATAAAAACTCTCTCTAAAAACTCTCTCTCAAATCTCCTTCTCTCCCCTCTCTCTTCCCTCTCGCTCGGCCTGCACCACCGCGGAGCCGCCGCCGGCGGGGCTGGCCACCGCCAGCCCCTGCCCCCCTTCACTACCTTTTTTTCTCTCTCTCTCTCCACTCCTCTATCCCACTCTCTCTCCTCTCCCCCCCGCTCAGTGCGCGGCCCCAGACCGCCGCCGGCGGCCTGAGCGCCGTCGCCGGCGAGGCTGGCCGCTGTCCCGCCGCGAGCCGCTGCTCCGCAGCCCCTGCCCCTGTTCTCTCTCTCTCTCTCTCTCTCTCCTTTTCTCTTTCTCTCTTCCCTCCTCTCTCTCTCTGACCACCGCCGGCAGCTAGACCGCCGCCGGCGGGTCTTGATCGCCGTCGGCCAGCTGAGCTGGCCGGCCGGCCCGCACAGGAGCACGGCAGCAGCAGGCTGCTACTGCTGCAGCCGTCCTTGTCGGGTTCGGGTTCACACCCGAACCCGATAGTGCTATTGGGTTGGATTACCAACCCCTAAACCCATTAACCCAATAACTTAAGTTATGGGTTTGGGTATCGGATCCAAACCCAACCCATTAACAGCCCGAACCCGCATCCGCAACCCAATAAAGGTAATATTACAGAAAACCCCCTGATAAATTATATTATTTTCAATTGATATATTTTTATTGCATATTTAACCCATTTCTATTACTTTTAGCGTTCGGGCGATATCAGGAGCATCCGGAGTCCGATTTGGGCGATTCTGGATCCGTTGCGATCGTAGGGAAGAGAGCTACCTTCCCATGGCTAGTTTGTGAGTGTTTTTATTTTATAAATTTTATTTATTTAGAGATCCTAAATTGGTTGGTTGCTTTCAGTCTTAAATCTTGATTATGGATAAATTATTATAACTGTTAATTAATAACTTGTAATTATTGTCATTAATTAAAACATAATAAAACCTGATTTATTATACGGGATGATTGGTTCATTAACGAGATTTCCGAAGGTAATAAGGTTCATGAGTAAAACGAGCACTAACTTAATAATTCAACTAGATCATTATGTTTAATACTGTGGTGATACCTATATGTAACACTCGAGTAGATGATATAGCCATATTACACCGGACACGATAGTTTACATACAGTGCATTGGATATTCACGTCCATCTGTTACATAGAGACTTGTTAGACTAAACATTAGTGTGCATACACTCGAAACACCGTGACTTACATATCCTGTCACACGGGACACTGTTATCGCATGTACATGTTGCATAGATACGATGACACGTCACACTATTATTTCATAGTCATATCCCACCGATAGATAGATGCACCACTTTACGGAAAACCGTCATGTCATATATTGTTCTCATCGTTACATGGATTCTCGGCATATCACTGTTACACATGCATGTATGGTTTCTCTATTCTTGTCATATGGATCCCCGTACATATTACATGTATTATTGTTCCATGCTATCCCCGTATTCCTGTTATATGATTGTTTTCTGTTACTGATATTGATAGTCCCGTTACTGGATACATGAGCTGTTGATATGCGATGTGTGGAATCCCACATCTATTGTTTCCTGTTTCCCGTTATCGTGTTTTGTGCTATCAACAGAGCTCATGTTATGTTATCGTGTTACATGTACCATATCTTGTACTTGTTCCTGATATACTGTATAGTGAAAGATAATAAAGAGAACTTGGGTATGTGGGAGACTTGACGGTTGACTAGATCTTGTCGGGTGGATGTCTGGATCCATTGTTTGTCCCACTGCAGGGGACGGGGTAGTGCTGGCTACCGTCTGTTATAGCTCATGAGCTCCCGTTTCCCGTTATTGTTTTAGCTCATTGAGTTCCCGTTACATGTTACAACCTTAGCAGGCTGGTCCTGGTCTCAGCAGCCAGGGGTCTGTTTAAGGCCGTTATCTCGGGTATGCACGGGATACACCCACCTGACTAGAGCTCCTCGACCAGTTGATTTCCAATGAACATAATAAAATGATATAAACAATAGTGACGTCGGGAACACTTGTTATTTGGTCACTCTCTTGTTTGGATAATGGTACCCGTATGCCATGTCCGGATGGGTTCGACTGGAGTGCGGGCTCCAGTATGAACTGTCAGTGGTTTGGGACACTGGAAGAGATTGCTTAAAATAGCAGGCGGTACTGATTGCTACTATTGGATAAATAACATAACTTGCCTGATACATGTATACTATTGTTTAGTCGTACTTGTTACTGTACCTGATCTTTAATCCGCTATCATGTTACATGTATACTTTGTTACTTTACCTGGTACATGTTACACTTTCTGTGGTAGCATACTACTCATGTATATGTATACTCTGCATTGCATATATTCTGTTTTCTATATTTCTTGCAGACATCATTGTTGTCCATGCACAACACGCATTATGGTTATATTGCATATGCCCATCTGCATGTTCACTTCTATCACGTCACCACTAGCATGTTCATTTCTATTACGTCACCTCTAAACAATATTATTATTATATAAACTGGATACGACTATAGACAGGACCCGATGATAACCGGCTAGGTAGTGAGGGTATTAAAAGATGACATGTTTATATATTTCTACTACTTATTATATGCTTATTCTATGGGATCACTAATACATCATCATGTATTATATATTATTATCGTGCTTGTATTACTATAGTAGATATTACTACCTCCTTCATTTTATCACTCACGAGGTCGCTTTCTGACGACCCTGGGTTTGCGTGCCCAGGTTGGAGATTCGAGTTATCGAATTGTCAGATAGTCCATTGGATCACATAGGAGACTCATCATCGAGACCATTCATAAGTATCTTTGTGATTTATTCCTGTTATCTTATTTATCCCTATTTTTCTATCTGTTATGATCACTAACCTCTTTCTGCAGGTATTCTTGTACTTATTTCCTGCTGGAACTCTTATAACTATGGAGGTGATTTCCTGTACTGAGGCTTAGCGTACGTACGTGAGGGTTTTCCACCCTTTGTATGTGCGTCGCTATAACATCTCCGTATCCTTGGGATCGGGCCGTTACATAGTGGTATCAGAGCTTAGGTTCACACCTGGTGTGGGTAACCACCTGGGTCAATGCTTGGGCTCTTACCAACAGTACAATCAGGTTCAGATTAGCTTATCTGTATTTGAAATTGGGGATTCCAGCGACGAGTACAAGAATACAATGTCATTAACAATTCATTCCTTGACTCTTTTGTATTCCTTCCTTACAGTTGTCGACCAGAATAGCCGATTTCCTTCTCGCTTTCTTTGCATCTTATTGCTTCCAATCCGTTAGTGTTGGTTCACTCCAATACTTCCCCATCCTGAGTTCCTTATAGATATCAGAGTGTGCAGCGGAAGTGTCGTGGACCCGGAACATTTCGGCTTTGGGGTTGAAAATATTGTTCTCACACCTGCATTGAAATTTCGAGGACGAAATTTTTTGTAAGGTGGGGAGAAATGTAACCCCCTGATCCTCCTTCATTTTACTACTCACTAGGTCGCTTTCTGATGACCCTGGGTTTACGTGCCCAGGTTGGAGATCCGAGTTATCGTATTGTCCGATAGTCTATTGTGCACATAGGAGACTCCTCATCGAGACCCTTCATAGGTATCTTTATGATTTATTGTTGTTATCTTATTTATCCCTGTTTTCCTATCTGTTATTATCACTAACCTCTTTCTGCAGGTATTCTTATACTTCTTTCCTGCTGGAACTCTTATAACTATGGAGGTGATTTCCTGTACTGAGGCTTAGCGTACGTACGTGAGGGTTTTCCGCCCAGCGTATGTGCGTCGCCATAACGTCTCCGTATCCTTGGGATCGGGGCGTTACATATTAGGCAAGTCATGTTATTTATCCAATAGTAGCAATCAGTACCGCCTGCTATTTTAATCAATCTCTTCCAGTGTCCCATACAACTGGCAGTTCATACTGGAGCCCGCACTCCAGTCGAACCCACCGGACATGGCATACGGGTACCATTATTCAAACGAGAGAGTGACCAAATAACAAGTGTTCCGATGTCACTATTGTGTATACTGTTTTATTATGTTTATTGGAAACCCATGGTCGAGGAGCTCTAGTCAGGTGGGTGTATCCCGTGCATACCCGGGACAACGGCCTTAAACAGACCCCTGGCTGCTGAGACCAGGGCCAGCCCGCTAAGACTGTAACATGTAATGAGAACTCAATGAGCTAAAACAATAACGGGAAACGGGAGCTCATGAGCTATAACAGATGGTAGCCAGCACTACCCCGTCCCCTGCAGTGGGACAAACAATGGATCCAGACATTCACCCGACAAGATCTAGTCAACCGTCAAGTCTCCCCCATACCCAAGTTCTCTTTATTATCTTTCACTCTACAATATATCAGGAACAAGTACAGGACATGGTACTGTTTTCCATTATGTTTGCAAAGGGGGAAAACTTACAAAAAAAAAGTTTGAGGAGCTAAATTACAAGTATTCTTAAAAAGATTACAAGTAGATCTCCTCAGAGATTCTGGAGAAGTGTGCCGATAGGAGTCTGGTCAGCGCGCGACCACTTTGTCCCTTTGACGATGCGAGCGATGAGATTCCCTTCTCGCCTGGTTCCGGAAATCAGAGAATAGAGGATTGGTAGAACCCTCTGACTACTTCTCAAAACCACTTCTGTGAGGAATTCCTTCTCGCCTGGTTCCGGAGATTCCTTGAGGAAAAGAGGTTGTTAGGGTATCGCCACCCTGAAAAGAGAAGTATTTCTCTTGGAAGGTCTCTGAATTAGAGAACGCACGATGCGTTATGAAGAAGTCTCTGCTTGTGGAGTCCTCTCTCTCCTGTGCCCTGCGATCCCCCTCCCTTGTGCCCCTGATGGGCTATTTATAGGGAAAGTAAGGGTATAATCGTCCCCTTTGAAGATATAGAAACAGATTGAACCGAATCTGTTTGAATCTGGAAAGTAGCCTTGCTGCGAGGCTATAATAGCTTCTGCGGAGCTAGAAAATGGCAAGTCGGTTGATCTTTCCGAGGTGTTATGATCCTTTCCATATTGTTAGGAGATTCTCCTTGATCCACTTACTCGTTTCAAGAGAGTCAAGAGATTGTGGCAATCACCTGCCATATTTGGATCCTGATTGGATTTGATTAGATTGAATCCGATCTTATCAGGAGTTTTGATTAGTCAAAGGTTGACCATAGCAGGCTGATGGCGGAGCTGCCCGCTTTGAAGCTCATAGCGGAGCTAGAGGCAATTCCTGACGAAGTCCAAAAAGAGGCTTTTCGGCGAAGCTGTCAGTTAGCTTCCTGGCGATGCTCTGGATGATGTTAGCCTCTCAAACGAGGCTATCTCCTTGGGCTAATGTAATGCTAAATGCTAGCATTTTAGACCTGCTGAGGTCTGTTTAGAAACAATCCGGGTTCACTGTTCTGCTTGCTGGATCAGTGGAGTCCAAAACCGCTTCCTTGTCCCTTGGAGTTGGGTGAAAAACTGGTCTTCAGCTCGTCTGTCCCTTGTTTTTTGTAAATGTCAACAAGTTTAGACATCGTTCGGACCAATGAGAATCTTGTCTTTTTTAAGTGTCAACAAGACCCCCTTCAAAGTTTTCGAAAGTCTGCAATAGCCCAGACTTCGAAATACTTTGAACTGCTGTGATGGTGGTGCGGAGTATGAACATCGCCATGATGGTTGAGTTCAGCTTCGCCTTCAATCCTGCTTTGGGATGGATCCGCCGAAGAGTTTGCACTGGTTCGCGAATAGCTTCGCGTCGGGGTAGCTCCGCATCTGGGCTTTCAAGAAATAAGTTCGCTTTGGAACTCCTGTTGCTTTTTCAAAGCCAACTGCCGTGGGGCGGTTACGAGGAGGATCATTCCTTCTTTCGCGCCAATCGAGAGAGATGTTCTCCGATTTGCACGTTTCCAAGGGAGGATATTCCCTTTATTCAAGGCGCCATAAGTACCTTTTATGAGGGAGACGTTTTCTTCCCTTGTACGGTTCCAATGGGAACCGTCCCTGTCATCAAGGCGCAATCAATGCCTTAAGTGCGCTCGTGCTTCCACGCTTGAGGTGGTTGCGCTCAGGCCATGGGGCCTATAAATAGGACACTTGAGGTCCTCTGAAGAGAAGTGCCTTGCCTTTCTTCTTCCCTTCTCTTGGTTGTGAGAGATACTCAGATCTCAGAATTAGTGGGAAAGCCCACCCTGGTTGTCTAACCGGCCAAGGACCAGTAAGTCTTGATCATTCAAAGACTTCACCGCTTTTTAGGGAACTCATCTCCCTTGATTTAGCTTTGGCAGCTCGCTTCAGAGATTAGCTTCCCTTGTTCTTCATCTTGCAATTGGCTGTTGCAGAGAAGGATCTCATCACGGCTTTCTGCGAAACCATCATCTTGATTTGATCAGAAAGACCATTGCTTGTTAAGTCCGCTGCGCAGGCAGGACTTGGGACTTGGCTTCTTCAATAGTTGAGCCAGTCTTGCCATATTGGCGAGGTTGAGACTGTTCTTCACAAGATCAGTCTGACTTTGCCGTATAGGCGAGGCTAGGACTTGGCGTTTGCTGAGCCAGCCCATGGTTGCTGTGCAGGTGGAACTTGTCCTCTGCTGAAGTCGGATTGCTTTGCCGCTGAAGAATCTGACTTAATATTTTTGCAGCTCTTTCTGTGCTTAACTGCTAACTTGCTTCAATTTGCCTTGCAGCGAGCTATGCTTGCCAGTCTGGTGACTTGATGGAAGAAGCTATAAAATTGCCTTATGCTTCCCGGTTGAAGCTTTACTTTTAAGCAGGAGGAACAATTCGGGGCAGCGGATGCGCGTCCCAGGGGCTGTTGGCAGCCTCTTATCCGAGATGATTCGATCTGAGGTGAGGCTGGCTGCCGACTTTCAACTTTGGTGGCCTTCGTCGGGGACGATCCACTTCATGGGAGTGGGCCTCACACCCGTCAGATCACTAGCATCAAAACTAGTTCCCATTATAGGTGATCTGACGTGTTGGCGGCGATAAGCTTTTATTGCCAGGCTTCAACAAAAATGGCCTGGTAAGATCTGCCATTTTGTGAAGAAAAATGACCGTGTCCTTGTGGCACCATCTGCTCATGTGCGAAGGATTACGGCCTTGTGCAGGAGGAAGGCCTTTCCTGTCCCGTTGATCTGGCTTGGTAGCAGATAAAACCGCTTGTATGCCTCAAAAGATCTTTGTTGGGCAACTGAGTGTGTTGTATGAAACACAACTTCGATGTAATATCAATGTACCCTTGCTTTTGAATCAATGAAAGTTCATTGTCTGATCATCTGATTTGCTTGCTTTCACTGAGAGTCTGGCCATAGCTGGGCTGAACTGTATGCAGAGTTAAGGACATTGTCCTTTCTTCGAATGATCTTCGCGAGACCGGCATGTCCCGCAAACAGCAGCCTCTTTGGCGGGCTAAGGTAGACCTCCTGGCGAAGTCTTTGAAGGTTTGTGCGAAGCCCGCACTTTGCTCCTGCGCGGAGTTAACCCTTTAGTGGGGTTGAACCGTCGCACTTTGGGAAAAGCGCCTTAGGCGCTTTGGGCACTGTTTCGAATTAATTCGAAACGGCGGCATGTGCCCTTTTTCGAGGCCTTGATTTAGGCGCTGATTGGCCTATAAAAGCCCGATTGGGCTGAATATGGGAAGATCTCTCTTTATTTTTAGAGAACTTTCTATCTCTTCCTCTTCTTCTTCCTCCTTTGCTTCAGAGTACTTTGAGCACTCTTGCATTCCTTCAATGGCGCCCAAGAGACGAGCGGGAAAGGAAGCAGCGACTTCTGCAGCGGAGGGTCCTCCTCCTCCGTTCATTGAGCGACCAATCGCTGGTATGAGACTCTCCAATTTGATTAGAGAGTGGTCTTCATCCTTTGGAGTCGATACTCGGCTATTAGGACGATCGAATATGATCTGTCCTTATCAGGGAACTCGTTTCCCTTAACTTCCCTATTTTACTTGCATCAGGGAAGCAAGAACTGAACAGTTCTCCCCTTGGGCTTCCATAGGAAACCATTGCTTGGGGCAGTCTTCATCCTGTTGAGGAACAGGATATGGGTCGTGTGCCTTCAGTCGTGGCCACGAAGGACGACTGTTGGTCATGAAGTCCTTTCGATGACGTCAGCCCTTAGGGCTATGCCAGTTCCTGCAAAGATGCAGTCTTATCTGTGAAGCGAAGCTTTTTATCAAAGCTATTATCCCGCTGTTCCTGCTTACTGGGCGAGGCTATGCCTTAGCGAATTTTTATGTCTTCGCGTCCATTTGATTGATGAACTAATCATAGTTCATTTTTTTTTGTTTTTGCAGTACATTACGCCTCCGGCCTTCAGAACAGTCTATTTGGCGTAACCAGTCGAGCAGGGAGCATCTGCTTGCAGTTCATCGGGCAGGCTTCCTTGTTCAGTGAGCCGAGCCCGCTTGTACGGGATACGCTCATTCAGAGTGGTGGCCCGCAGGCCATGCGGAGCATCTTGACTACGGCTTCGTTTGAAGATATTGACCGTCAGGCTTACAAAAAGCCTGACTTCATGTTCGGGGATGCTGCACCTGATCCCGATCGCCAGCTGCAGGCCGGCGAAGGCCAGTGGATCTTCCAGTTGGATGGCGAGAGATTCTATCTCCCGTCTACTAAGCGGCATTTCACTTTGTCTTCCTTCGCGAGCGTGACTCAGGCTCGGAAGATGGCATGGGGCGTGAGCCTAAATGCCGAGTCTATAAGTGTCGGGAGGTTGACATTCCAGACCGGCTATTCGAGGGCGGGCCCTCCTCGTAGCATAATAGGGCTATACCCTGGGAAGGTGTCGCGGGACCTTCCAGTAGGAGAGAATCCAGCTGCGGCGCCGACCTTCGGTACTCAGTTCTGCGAGGCTGAGGGGAACTACCCCGCCACAGATTTCAGGGCTCCTGGTTGGGTCCATCCTCCTAGGTCATGGTGGGCGGAGTTGACCAATTATATCCTCAATCATTTTGAGGGGGAATTAGAGAGGTTGAACCTCTATGAGGCCGTCAGGGCGACCTGCTACGGCATTGAGATGAAGGTGGCGTGCTTCTACGCCATCCTTGAGTTGTACTGCCCAGCCTCGGGGACTTTCTTCACCCCGGTTGGTGAATTGGGCATGGCCCTGCATGAGATGCGAGAGATCTCTGCTTTGCCCTTCGGGTCTCTTCCATATGAAGAGTATTTTCCGTGTGAGGCGGAGTTGGCTCTCTTGGAGAAGCAAGAGCCTGCTTTGCTTGAGACGTATCGGGAATTGATGTGCCACCTGCACATTTGTTCCAGCATCCACACTGGTGGCAAGGGTAGCTCGAAGAGCTTGAAGAGCTGGGGGAACTACTTGTTCCCGGATATGACTAGTGCGCCCGAGGCAGCTCATTGCGGAGTTGCTGAAGAGGACATCTGGCAAGGATGGAGGTGCATGCTGAAAAGGACATCGTCGTGACAGAAGATGATGGTCCTTTCGAGAAGGGTGATGTTCTTCGGAGCTTTCACCATCAGGCCCGTCGGCCTATGTCTCGCAAGGCGTTGCTGGCTGGCTTCTTGACCATCTGGTTAAAGAAGTGTGTCGTGCCTTCTTCTTCGGGTGACATTGTTCACCCGAATGTGCTGCTGCCTGCCGTTCGCTTGGTCCATGGCCACCGTCTGGGTCTTCTCCCGGCCATGGTGTGTTGCATTCAGAGGGGCCTTCGTGTTCTGACGGAGGCTTTCTGCAGGCCGATGGCGTCAAGGCGGGGGAAGGGTGCCGTCCTGCCTTGTGACGGACCCAATCCTAGGGTAGGTTTACCGTACACCTACTTGATGGCGTGGTTCGCCTTGCACTGCCCTACTTTAATTGGAGCTGGGGAGGACCCTCCGCCGGGTGTTCAAACGGCGCTTCTCCGTCGTTTTGAAGGCTGTTTGTGGCAGAAAACTTATGTGGCCGAGGCCCGTAAGTTAGTGCGTCGTTATGACGCTTACAGCCTGTTCCGCTGTTTTCCTCGCCTGCGGGGTGCAGGATATAACGAGGAATTCCATGATGTGGAATCAGGTCGGTCTCCCATGAGTCGGGGTGTTTTCGAGTGGCTGGTCTGTATCCGGCCCTCGCATTTGTTGTACAGGAGTGGGGATACCTGCTACCTGGAGCCCTACGTCCCGAGCCGATTTGCCCGCCAATTTGGGTATGACCAGTTGTATGTGGGCAACCCCAATCCGGACCTGGCTTTCATGGGGAGCCTCATTGATGGGGCTCGTGCTTGGCGGTTCTTTACCGCGGATGACACTGGAGCGTGGCTACGCACGCCGCTGAGGGATCCCGGCCTTTGGACGACCCTGTGTTTCTGCCAATGGTATGCGGCTTCGAACTCCACACCTGCTAGGTTTAATGCCAACCGTTCGGGTGTGAAGTTAATTTCTCATCGGATGAGGCAGAAGGCTTCCGATAGGATGGAGGGCAAACGGGTCCGTGTTCCTGGCATAGAGGAGTTCATCGCTGTAGATGACAGCGGGGCTTCTGATGCGGGGAGCCCTTGCTTCGAGGCGGGGATGAGGGTTGATGCCCATGAAGCTGATGCTCGTGAAGCCGGATCTGGTGTAGTGGGGACAGCTCCCTCACAACATGTGGAGGAAGTGGAGGAAGAGGACTCTGATGTCCACTTCAAAAGGAAGCGTGGGAGTGGATCCCGTAGGAAGTCGTCGGCGAAGAGGCCCCGTCGCCAGACTCCTACCATCGTGGTAGAGGGTGAGCCCTCTGCTGCGCCTCCTTCTGCTGCTCCATTAGTGGCTGAGCCGTCGGTTGCTGAACCGACTACTGGTAAGATTGGCCTCCATATAATATGCCTTCAGCGCACTTTAAATAACTCATCATTTGCTTTTTGTTGCAGGAGCTGAGGCAATTGGAGAGCAAGGGGAGCACTACGATCCCCTGTTCACTTATGGAAGTGCAGCTGGTTCCTTTGCTCGCTCGGAGGAGTCTGGGGATCATGCAGCCGATATTGGCCCTTCGGGCGCTGAGGCTTCTAGAGGAAGTCCTATGGCATCCAGCTCTGCCGGGTGGTCTGCGGAGGAATCGGCGAGTGGGCCGGCTATCCGCGTTGAGTCTGGTAAGAACTTTCCGATGGGACCCTTGGATTCTGATGCGGCTGACGAGGTGACATCGGCCTTCGGTAAGACTAAGATCTCTTGGTCCTCGCCTATTTGTTGCGTCCCCCTTTTTGACCTTGGTTTTGTTGCAGGTATTCGTCCCAAGGTGCATCAGCTTCGAAAGAAGCGGAGGGTTTTCCTGAAGGGTCAAAGGGCGATATGAGCGCTTCGACCGGGGCAGACGCAGCTGTGTTAGACGCGCTGTATGGCGACCTGCCTTTTTATCAGCCCAAATCAGCGGAGGGCCCTGAGGTTGAAGAGGCGGCAGTCCCAGAGGTACCCCCACTTCCAGTCATATCAACGAGTGGGGTGCAGACTGTCTTGCCGAATACGGCATTGAGGGTGATTGTGAGCCCTACCTCCCCGACGCTGGTAGTTGAGCCTGCTGCTCAGGAGGTGGTTGCCAGTCCTACCTCCGCGGTGGCTGGCGTGCTGGTGTCGCTGAGGACTCCGCCGAGGTCACCTTTGGCTTGCCCTGCTGCTGTCGATGTTCCCGCTTCTTCTTCCGCGGTGGTGTCGACTAGGTTGGTAGATTGCTCCGAGGTTGTCTCAAGGGTTGATGAAGCTGAGAATGACTTTATCGGTAATCTGGTCGACAGCTTCTATAATAGTTTGGAGCAGACTATCGGTCTAGTCTTGAAGGGCTCGCCTGTGCCATTTTCGAAGCTGAAGATGGTTCTCTCCCGTGGCATTGAGTGTATTCGGGACTTTGAGGGGTACCATCAAGCTACTGCTCTGGAGATCCTGGTAGATGACCTTGAGAAGGACGTGGAGGAATGGCGCCATTTCTATCGTTCCGACGCAGCGTCTTTGGCTGATGAACGGCTCGCACGTCTTGTCGCCCAGAAGCGCGAGGCTCAGCTCGCTGCCCAAGAGGCTGTTGAGGCTATCTCCTCTGACTTGAGATCCTTGGAGGCAGAGGAAGCAGAGGTTGGGAGTGCAATTGATGCTTCCAACAGTGCTCTTTTTGACGCTGAAGATAAGATCAAGAGGGCTGAAGAGATGATCCGAAAGGCAAATCTCCTCTTGTCGAAGGCTACACAGATGCGTCATGAAGAGTCTGCGCGGCTTAAGCAGCTCAGGGCTCGAAGTGAGGAACTGGCGGAGCGGAAGTCATCACAGAGGGCGACTTTGGCGGAGACCGAGGCTCGTCTGGCTCAGGCGGTGGACTTCGATGAGGCAGAGCTAAGGTCACAGGCGCTGGCCCAGGCTGAAGATGACAGGAGGACGCGGCTAGCTTCGCTCGGAGATCGGATCCGATCTTATCATGTACGCCTATAGGCTCCTCCATGTATCCCATCCTTTTGGATTTAATAGAAAATTTTTCTTTTGTCGTCTGTTGTTTAGATAATGAGACATGACTGTCTGTTGGTTCAGAGGTTGCAGTATCATAACCGAATGGGACGTTGCCAGTCTCGAGGTTAGCCCTTTGCGGGGCTTAAAAGGAAGGGAGATACTTGCCTTTTGTAAATGTCAGCAAGCATCGAGATTGAGACTTAGCTGTCAGCTGGTTCAGGGGTCGCAATGACATGACCAATTTAGACGCCACTAAGCTCAATGGTAGATGAAACTTGGCTATCTGCCAGTTCAGAGGTCGCAATGACGTAACTGGTTGAGAAGCCACCAAGCTTCAATCAATAGGTGATACTCGTTTTTTGTAAATGTTAACGAGTATCGAGACCTGTCTTTTGTAAATGTCAACAGGGCTCGGGATTGAGACTTAGCTGTCTGCTGGTTCAGAGGTCGCAATGACATAACCAATTGAGACGCCACTAAGCTCAATGGTAGATGAAACTTGGCTATCTGCCAGTTCAGAGGTCGCAATGACGTAACTGGTTGAGAAGCCACCAAGCTGCAATCAATAGGTGATACTCGTCTTTTGTAAATGTCAACGAGTATCGAGACCTGTCTTTTGTAAATGTCAACAGGGCTCGGGATCGAGACTTAGCTGTCTGCTGGTTCAGAGGTCGCAATGACATAACCAATTGAGACGCTACTAAGCTCAATGGTAGATGAAACTTGGCTATCTGCCAGTTCAGAGGTCGCAATGACGTAACTGGTTGAGAAGCCACCAAGCTGCAATCAATAGGTGATACTCGTCTTTTGTAAATGTCAACGAGTATCGAGACCTGTCTTTTGTAAATGTCAACAGGGCTCGGGATTGAGACTTAGCTGTCTGCTGGTTCAGAGGTCGCAATGACATAACCAATTGAGACGCCACTAAGCTCAATGGTAGATGAAACTTGGCTATCTGCCAGTTCAGAGGTCGCAATGACGTAACTGGTTGAGAAGCCACCAAGCTTCATGATAGGTGAAGAGGTCTCGTTTGCACGAGGGAACCACTGTCATAGGTTTAATGTTAACATAACAGTGGGATATATGTGGTCCTACCATTCTATGGATGAGAATTGGTAAGTGACTTTGGAGATCTCGTTCTCACGAGGAGAAATGAGGGGACTGCTGTCATAGGTTTAATGTTAACGTAACAGTGGAGTATATGTGGTCCTACCATTCTATGGATGAGAATTGGTAGGTGATTTTGGAGAGGGAATCAAGTGGGAGCAGGTCCCTTGGGATTTTAAGCAAACCCCCAGCTACCAGCAGGTTTGATATGCTTGGAGAAAGGGAGAGGCTCTCTTTGTGCGCATTCCGGACGCGCGGGTCTCGATCAGAGGTGTAATGTTAACATGATCGAGAGCAAGATCCTTGATTAAGGATAGTATTTCTTTAAGAATTTGCCATTGATTGGCATCATGAGGAGGTCGCCGTCTGCAGTCGTAAGGCGGTATGCTCCGTTTGAATAGACCGTCTCTATCACAAACGGTCCTTCCCATTTAGGCTGAAATTTGCCTTTGGTCTTGTGCGTCATGATCATCGGTCGTCTGACAGCTAAGACCAGGTCTCCTTTCTGGAAGACTCTTTGCTTGACCTTTTTATTGAAGGCTTTTGACATCCGAGCCTGATATAGCTCGATGTGTTGCTGAGCTTGTAGCCGCTTCTCGTCTAGGGCTTCGAGCTCTTGAAGACGCAGGCGATCATTGTCTTCTGATGTCATCTTAGTAGTCAAGGCTACCCGTAATGATGGCACCTGGATTTCCAATGGGATGACCGCTTCGCACCCATATACCAGGGAGAAAGGCGTATTGCCTGTCGGTGTCCGAACCGTAGTCCGGTAGGCCCAAAGGCATTCACCGAGCTTTTCGTCCCAATCTCGCTTGTTCGAGGAGACAAACTTCTTGAGCAGCTTGATGATTGTCTTGTTAAATGCCTCTGCCAAGCCGTTGGCGGCAGGATTGTAGGCGGTTGAAGCCACATTCTGAATTCGGTATTTATCGCAGAACCGATAGAACCCCTGGCTTATGAATTGAGGACCATTGTCGTGGATGATCCGCCTGGGAACACCAAATCGATGGATGACGTGGTGTTTGATGAAGCTAACCAGATTGGAGGTTTTGGCTTCGGCCAACGGTATGGCCTCTGCCCATTTTGAGAAGTAATCGGTTATTGCCAGGATAAACCGGTGACCTCTTGCCGAAGAGGGACTGATTGGCCCTACGACATCAATTCCCCACGCTTCAAATGGCCACGAAGCAGTAGTAGGGTGGAGCAATTCCGAAGGTTGGTGTATGAAGTCTGCATGGACCTGGCACGCCTTACACCTTCGTGCATATTGGGTGGCATCGACCATCATGGTCGGCCAGTAGTACCCAAGTCTGTGCAACCTGTCTTTAAGCTTTGGACCCGGCTGGTGAGCTCCGCAAATGCCATCATGTGCTTCTTTAAGCACTTCCTGTGCCTCTGAATGAGAGAGACAACGGAGGAGGACACCGTCATATGAACGACGGTAGAGTGTCTTCAAAGTGGGATCATAGTAGAAACGGAGCGACCTTCGTCTGATGGACGCCGCTTCTTTGGGATCATCTGGAAGCAGACCGTGCAGAGCGTAGTCAATGAGAGGGAAGCGCCAATCCCTCGGCTCAAGATCCACGGAGATATTATGGACCTCTTGGATCCTTAGCATATGCTTGGAACATACGAGATGCCGGGTTGCGACTGTGAGGTGATACTCTGTGTCGGCCGGTAAGGCTAGCGTCGTCGCTAGTGCAGCGAGAGCATCCGCCTTGGTATTCTGAGATCGAGACACATGCCCGATGTAGAAGCCTTCAAATAGGCTAGCCAGTTCGATAGCTGTATGATAGTAAGGCACCAAGTCCTCATGGCGGACTTCATATTCACCTTTTACCTGGCTAATGATCAGTTTGAATCGCCATAAGCTTCAAGATAGCGTACCCCCATTCCACGGGCGAGCTGGATACCGATGAGCAGAGCATTGTATTCCGCTACATTGTTAGAGCATGACTCTGTCAAGGAGAATGCCCTGGGAAGGATATGATCCTGTGGGGAGATGAACACAACCCCCACTCCGGCAATAATCTTGCCTTTAGGGCCCATCCGCGATGCTCCGTCGAAGAACATCTGCCACACTTCCTCTGCTGAGGTTGCATTAGACTCGAAGACCTCATCAGGGATGTCTTCGTGAAGTTTTGAATGTTCCGGAACTGGATGCGCAGCCAAGAACTCTGCAAGGGCTTGACCTTTAACCGCCTTTTGAGGGGTAAAGGTTATGTCGTATTGGGACAATAGCAGTGCCCATTTAGCCAATCTTGAGTTCAACGACCCTGGCTTCGTCATGAGAAGACGTAAAGGGTTCACCCTGGAGATGACATGTATGGTTTGGCCAACCAAATAATGTCGAGTCTTCTGGACAGCGAAGACGAGAGCTAAACACTCTTTCTCAATAGGATTGTAGCGAGATTCCGCTCCTATGAGAGTCCTGCTGAGATAATAAATGGCTTGCTCATGGCCATTGTCGTCCTTCTGGGCGAGGAGAGCGCCGAGGGAATAGTCCAGAGCTTTTACATAAAGCAAGAATGGTTTCCCTGATGTAGGGGCCACTAAGACCGGAGGTTTTGTGAGATACCTCTTAATGTCTTCATAAGCTTCTTGACAGGCTTGGTCCCATATGAAAGCAGTACCCTTTTTCATGAGACGGGTGAAGGGCTGGCAACGGCCCGAAAGATTTGCTATGAATCTTCTGATGTAGGCTAATCTGCCTTGCAAGCCTCGGAGCTCTTTGAGGTTCCTTGGTGGATGCATGTCCTGTATGGCTTTGACTTTGTCTGGGTCCAGATGGATCCCTTTTGATGTGACAATGAACCCAAGGAATTTGCCGCTGGACACTCCCAAGAAGGATTTTGTCGGGTTCATTTTCAGCTGATGAGCCCGCATTATGTCGAACATCGTTCTCAGATCGCGAAGATGTTCATTTTTGCTGCGGCTTTTGACGGCAATGTCGTCAACATAGCACTCCACCGTCTTCCGGAGATGATCGCGGAAGATCATGCTCATTGCCCGCTGGTAGGTTGCTCCGGCGTTCTTCAGTCCGAAGGGCATTACAGTGTAGCAGTATACCCCCAATGGCGTTCGGAAAGAAGTATGCTTCTCGTCATCAGGATACATCTTGACCTGGTTGTACCCTGAGAAGCCGTCCATGAAAGACATCCTCTCGAATCCGCATGTGTTGTCGATCATGACATCGGTGATCGGCAATGGGAATTCATCTTTGGGACAGGCCGTATTGAGATCACGGTAGTCGATGCAGATTCGTATTTTCCCATTCTTCTTGAGGACGGGGACTATGTTAGCCACCCAATCTGGATGTTGTTCCTCCCGGATGAAGCCACAAGCAATGAGCTTATGAACTTCGGCTTCAATAGCCTCCATGATGTTTGGGCGGAACCGACGTTGTTGCTGCTTGACTGGCTTAACGTCGGGCTTGATGTTTAGACGGTGCATAGCGACCTGTGGATCAAGTCCAGGCATGTCTTCATAGCTCCAGGCGAAAACATCTATATACTCTTTTATGAGCATTATCAATTCTTCCTTTTCGATAAGTGATAGGCTTTCACTTATGAAAATCGGTTTGGGGTGATCTTGACTACCCAAGTTAACCTGGATCACCTTGTCTTCGGTAGGTGGCTCGCGCAGCTCGAACCGCTTTTCCCATTGGAGACTTAATTGCTGGGCCCATGATTCCTCATCGGCAACCTCTGCGGGTTCCAACTGACTGCTTGAAGTCATGAGGCTTTCGAATATCCCTCCTATGCTGGCATTAGAGTCCCATTCGGAGGATGAGGCCGACTGTGATGGGATCGATCCATCGCTTTTGTCCTGAACCGTTGTTGATGATGTGGGTGTAACATAACCCAACCCCCTGCGCGTACTATCATAGTAATTTGCAGGTTTCCCTCTTGGGACGGAGTTACGCATCAAGCCGCGTCTTCCTTTTCCGAAGTTTAGGCCCGCTCCCTGCTTCAGGTTGTAACCCATCTTCTTCATAATATGGCGCGCTGATGGCGCGTAATGAAAGAACTGTGGAGCATCCGACTCTGAGCTTGAGTCTGTAGTTGAGAATCTCCCTGGCCGGGCTCTGCCGAAGATTATCGGCGACTGACCTTGCTTGGACGGAGGGACTACCAACGTGGCCCCTTCTATGGCTTCCACGGATGTACTAGCCACACTCGACTTATGTACGGGCATATGAAGAGAGCCATCCATAATGGATTTGATCGACTCGATGCTCGCAGGATAATCAAAAGAAATATTATCATTAATTATCCATTCGCCTTCCTCATCAGAAGGGATCTTACATCGGGGATCATTAAAGCATGCTACAATTGGCTCGCCAATCAGAATGGCCGGCATGCCCGTTTCAGATTCCGAATCCGCCTCATTGCCACTTCCATCACTGTCTGGCAATGGTTCTCCCGGCGTTCCACTAGCCTCTTGATATAGGAGAGCATCTGTGAAATAGTTTTCCACCCCTTGAAGGGCTGTTTCTCAGCGAAGACAGTTCGTACCGTCGCATCATCCTCAACATACTTGAAGCACTGATGGAGAGTGGATGGAACGATCCAGTTGGCATGGATCCATGGTCGTCCCAGTAGCAGGTTGTATGATGTGTCCGCGTCAATGACATAGCATGTCACTTCTGACTTCAGGCTTCCGATTCTGCAGCGAAGCCGAATCTTTCCAAGCGGATGGCTGCTCCCGGCGTTGAAACCATAAATTGTAGTGGTGGTTGCGGACAACCTGTACAGTGGTATGCCAAGGAAGTAGAGGAGCCTTTTGGGGATGATGCTGAGCGCAGACCCCGGATCGACTTGTATTCTTTCAATGCATGTGGAACCGATATATCCGGTATAGTACAGAGGTCGATCATGCTTGTTGTTTTTGAGAAGCATATCTTCCGCCGTGAAGGTAATGGCAGGTACCTTTGACTGTGCGTGATGGCACTCTGAGCAGGAAAGCCGCATCTCATCACTAGGAATCTCAGGCATGTATGTCAGAAAGGACTCTGAGTTGGCTAGCGCATCTCTGAGTGCCTCTCTTGTCTCTTTAGAGAGACGAAGAAGCTCGTGTATTGTGATACGAGCCGGGATATTGGCTAAGTGGGCCAATATATCAAAGCGAAAGGGCGTGGCTAACCCTTGGCCTGGCGGTTTCTTCAACACATGGTCGAACCGCACTTCCTTAGGCTTCTCCTTCCCTTTGGTCAGGACTGGAGTGGATGCCGGCATTGGTACTGACGTCGTTTGCTGTTGTATCTCGTCAGTAGACTTGTCATACTGCCTTAAGTATGACTTTCCAGACCGGGTGCCCATCTGTTGAGGCGCATCTGCCTGCGCTGTACAGGCATGCTTCTCTTCTTCTGAATCGCTGAGGGAAGCCGAAGTAAGATTACCATCATCTGGCAGGACAGAGATGACATTGCAGGACTTGCCCTTTTTGCTGGAGCCCTTCGACGTCCGCTGTACGTCTTGGACGAGGTTAGGGTGTATCCACATAACTTCCCCTGTCTCCAATGTCAAAGGGATGAGACCCTTGTTGTATTGAGTCATGGCTGGAGGATGCCTGACTTCTAGCCGTGGCGTCGGGGCTGAATAGGTCCCGTCAGGAACTGTGACCTTCTGGGCAGTGCCGAACTCAAGAGTCACCATGTTGGCAGTGACTTTCTTCTGTTCCGTCTTCAATGTGAGGACTCCGGCGTCGACCAAGGCTTGAATTCTATCCTTGAGAACATAGCACTTGTCAGTAGGATGGTGGATCATCCTGTGGTAGAGGCAGTACTTAGGGTCGTTTGTGCGCCCTATCTCATCAGGGCGTCGAGCATCTGGCAACTTCATTTTATTCCCTTTGTGGAGCAGATGGAATATCGTGACCACCTGGTCGTCTCTGAAGGAGTACTGTTTAGGAGGGAACTTGGGCTCCTGATTGTTGAAGCTGCTCTTCTTGGCCTTTGACTGCATGTCCCCGGTCAGCTCGACGGACATAATTTCCTTCCCTTTAGCTTGGGAAGATTGCGGGAGATCGCTGCGCCCTTTGTTGTTCGCGCCCCATTTGCTTCTAGGGGCGGATGACTCGAACTTTTTAGCCGATTTTTCGGCTATCTCAGCTTGTTCGACCAGTTCCTTCCAAGTGTGGGCTTTGACAGCCCCCATGCGAACTTCTACTTGATCCGAGAAGTTATGTCTGCACGTTTGTAAAAGCATGGGTAAAGGCATCCCTGCTGGGCACATCAGAGATAGATTTCTGAACCGCTCAATGTATTCACGGACAGATTCGCCTTTCCTCTGCACAGTGGAAAGGAGCTTGTCCATGGTCACTTCGGTGTCATCCTCATAGAAGCGAGAGAGGAACCGAGTTTCCAGGTCGATCCAGGAATTGATAGAGCCCTGAGGAAGGCTTCGGAACCAGTCGAATGCCACCCCTTTCAAGGTGCCGATGAACAACCTAGCCATGATGGCGTCGTTGCTTAGAACATTACCGGTCTGGGACCGGAAATAGTAGATGTGCTGATTGGGCGAGCTCTTACCATCATACGTATGCAACGTTGGTGGTTTGAACTTTGGCGGATATGGCACCGAATCCCATTCCAGTGGGTAAGGACGGACTACCCCCACTTTCTTCAATTCATCCTTCTGAGCTAGGGATGAAATTTGAGCTTGAAGGCCTTTAAGGACTTCGGCATCCAGGGAAGAGCCTCCCTGGGTTCTCTCCGTCTTGGGCGGATCATTGCTGAGATGTCCCTCCTCGTCATGATTACTCCCGGTATCATCATTCCGGTTGCTGAGGAGCTGAGCGAGCATCTGTTGAATATTGTCCAGGGCCTCTTGCTGAGTTCTAGAGGTCTGCTCCTGAGCTTCCAAACGCCGACGAAGGTCGTCATTGGCGTTCTCGGCCATATTGACCGATGCTTTGTCCGTTCGCACCGAACTGACTGTTGCTGAAGAGGCATACCCGCTGTCTTCATCTTCTCCATCGGATGATTGGGGTGACCGCCTGAGTTGTGGCACGGTTGGGACCGTCGAGGAGGAAGGCTGCTCATAATTATAGGGTATCGCCACCCTGGATCTGGTGCTTCGGAAAACACCTTCTTCGCGCACCAAGACTTCACCTAAGCCCGGGCTATAATCTGGATCTGGGGAGCCGAAAGGGGTGTCGTCAGGGGCTTGACTTCTTCCGCGCAGCTCTCGCCCCCTTCCGGTCATGTTGACGGATGCAGAGGCTGGATCCGGTGGCCCGCTCCTTTTGGGATGCCTCATCGGGACGCGCGCAGACAGTCGATCAAAGACTGATCGCCGATATGGAGCAGTGGCGAGGGTCGGTCGTAACCGACACTGCATAGAATGGACCATCACCAATTGGCAGTCACATCGTCGAAGACAGGAGGAAGTAGTCTGGAAATGCTTCAATCTCCGCTTGTCCGCCAAGAATTCTCGCAGGTCGGCCCTGTAGGGGCCTGAACCATCTGGTATATGGGACAACGCATCGTTCCCCTTATTCCTGCGGAAAGGATCAGCACCGCATAGTGCTCTGGTTCTAGCCTCGCGGCTGTAAACCCGATGAGTATGCTGAGGTACAATAGCCTTGCTTGTGAGGACAGGGCTAGCAGTAGGCATTGCTGCTCTAGGCGACGGTATGATCGCCGTCTTGACTTTATGGTTGGCAGCATTGTTGGCGCAGGCGGGCATCTTGCCTTTTTCTTCATAAGAGAGGCGCGGATCTGGCGTGGCTACGCCTGAAGTTTCAGCAGAGGACCTCTGTTTAGGCCTCCATATCCGTTTTGGCAGAGGATGCATAGGTTCGCAAGGAACCTGAATAGCCACAAGCGGGGCTGCGGGTGTTGGCAAAATTCTGCCTCTGGTTTCTGATTTGAAACCTTGGTCATGAAGACCTTCCCGTGCTTCCGTGCTCGAAGCATCAGGCCACCCCCAGAGAGGACTTCTTTAAATCTTCCTTGACCGATCTGGATAACAAGGTTCTCAAAAGTGCAGGATCTGGGCCGCGGGCATGTTTCCTTGTTGCGCCAGAGAACTGCGGCAGGTTTGCAGAGAACCTTTTCCGTCTCCGCAGAGACTTTGCTTGAAGATTTAGCCAGAGAAGATCTGGCTGCACCGGCTTTTCTGAATTCAGAGATAGACCCGAAGGTCTGTTCGTCGCATTGCGACACTTGATTCTCAGCAGAGGAGAATACATTCCCCAGCGGAGTCGCCATCTTGTTTTCCATTATGTTTGCAAAGGGGGAAAACTTACAAAAAAAAAGTTTGAGGAGCTAAATTACAAGTATTCTTAAAAAGATTACAAGTAGATCTCCTCAGAGATTCTGGAGAAGTGTGCCGATAGGAGTCTGGTCAGCGCGCGACCACTTTGTCCCTTTGACGATGCGAGCGATGAGATTCCCTTCTCGCCTGGTTCCGGGAATCAGAGAATAGAGGATTGGTAGAACCCTCTGACTACTTCTCAAAACCACTTCTGTGAGGAATTCCTTCTCGCCTGGTTCCGGAGATTCCTTGAGGAAAAGAGGTTGTTAGGGTATCGCCACCCTGAAAAGAGAAGTATTTCTCTTGGAAGGTCTCTGAATTAGAGAACGCACGATGCGTTATGAAGAAGTCTCTGCTTGTGGAGTCCTCTCTCTCCTGTGCCCTGCGATCCCCCTCCCTTGTGCCCCTGATGGGCTATTTATAGGGAAAGTAAGGGTATAATCGTCCCCTTTGAAGATATAGAAACAGATTGAACCGAATCTGTTTGAATCTGGAAAGTAGCCTTGCTGCGAGGCTATAATAGCTTCTGCGGAGCTAGAAAATGGCAAGTCGGTTGATCTTTCCGAGGTGTATGATCCTTTCCATATTGTTAGGAGATTCTCCTTGATCCACTTACTCGTTTCAAGAGAGTCAAGAGATTGTGGCAATCACCTGCCATATTTGGATCCTGATTGGATTTGATTAGATTGAATCCGATCTTATCAGGAGTTTTGATTAGTCAAAGGTTGACCATAGCAGGCTGATGGCGGAGCTGCCCGCTTTGAAGCTCATAGCGGAGCTAGAGGCAATTCCTGACGAAGTCCAAAAAGAGGCTTTTCGGCGAAGCTGTCAGTTAGCTTCCTGGCGATGCTCTGGATGATGTTAGCCTCTCAAACGAGGCTATCTCCTTGGGCTAATGTAATGCTAAATGCTAGCATTTTAGACCTGCTGAGGTCTGTTTAGAAACAATCCGGGTTCACTGTTCTGCTTGCTGGATCAGTGGAGTCCAAACCGCTTCCTTGTCCCTTGGAGTTGGGTGAAAAACTGGTCTTCAGCTCGTCTGTCCCTTGTTTTTTGTAAATGTCAACAAGTTTAGACATCATTCGGACCAATGAGAATCTTGTCTTTTTAAGTGTCAACAGGTACATGTAACATGATAACAGGATATGAGCTCTGTTGATAGTATAAAACAGGATAACGGGAAACGGGAACAATAGATGTGGGATTCCACACATCGTATATCAACAGCTCACGTGTCCAGTAACGGGAATATTAATATCAGAACGGGAAACAATCATATAATAGGAATACAGGGATAACATGGAACAATAATACATGTAATATGAACGGTGATTCATATGACAAGAAGATAGAAACAATACATGCATGTACATTCGTGTGGTGAACATATGTAACAGTGCTATGTGAACATGAGATAACTGTGTATCGAGCATTCATGTAACGATGATACCAATACTATGAAATGCAGTACTACATTAATTGGTATATCCGTGTACCAGTGGAACATATATGTATAGCAATAATCCGTGTAACATATCTGTGTATCACTAGTACATGTAATAACAGTGGTCAGTGTATAATATAATACCATGTCCATTGAACTACAGTATCCATGTAATGATGATACAAGTGCATGAAATAACGGTGTCTAGCATGCATGTCTAGTGACAGTGTAGTGTCATAGAGTATCTATGGATCAGTCTACATGTAACGATAGTTATCAAACTGTGATACACTACATGAAATAGTGATATTTATATTAAATCAGGAAGCAACTAACAATATTATAGGTTATTCCTATTACAATGAGTTTCCACTCATTACAAGTTAATAAGTAATAGTTACCGTGTTTTATCCATAATCAAGATCTATCACTGAAGGCAATCAATCACTTTAGGATCTTTAAATAAATATACTTTATAAAAGAAAAACTGTAACGGTCCCAGTTTTTTTAGATCCTCAATTAACATAAACATTCTTTTAACTGATAGATTATCATAATCACCTCCCAATCTATAAAAAAAAAATTTGGCAGCACTTCCTTTGTAAATATTGATATAGCCAAATATACAATTTTATCCACAATAATTTCGGCCAACATCTGCCTACTTATTCTCAATTCAAACATGTAAATTAAAGTCAATAACTGCCCATACCATCATAATAATATTTCAGCTCATGACGGCATACTTATTCTCCAATTACAATTTCGGCTTGACATCGCCTACTTATATGAAAATAAAAGAATCATATGCTCGAGAGTACCCCTCTCGACATTCAGATCCTCCTTCTCGGCATCCACCATATAACACTAAATTATTTATAATTCCAACTCATCAAGATTTTAGCCATCTAACTTATACTATAATTAGCATCAATAAGAATATAAACGATACAATATGAAGTTTTACAAATACAATTACAACTCCAAAACTGCTCTATATAACAGAATTCCAACGAAGCGCTTGAAACCTTAAATTGAGCCTTCGCCTTACCATAACCTGAAAAAAATAATAATCTGTGGGGGGGTGAGCTCAACAGCTCAGTGAGGAGAGTAAAAGAGAATTAGGAATATGATATACATGTCAAAATAAAAGGAAGTATGTTTTTCTTCAAATGGCGAGGCGAAAAAAAGAAATAAAGAAAGAAATAATTATACCAACCTAAACAGTCGCCCCGACTATCACTATAGTTTGTCAAAATGACTTGACTCTTTCGACCAATGACTGTACAACTTAAATCTCTGCACTGATTTTATAAGGTTATGAGTTGTATCGAACACCTTACTTTAGTGACTTACTTTATTACCAGACTCATTCGTGTATACATAATATATACACTATACACGACGGTACATCAATCACAGTAAGTTAAATCCAGATGGTACATATATTATAAAATATACTAATATGTTGTATATCATATCACCATTCAAGTACTGCATGGATTAACCCTTGCACTTTCACCCATCATATAATATTTCATTATCTCTTATAATAAAGCAGAGTTTCACAGTCATGCATAAAGGACAAGCATATAACACTATTCGATTTTAATAAGCACGTCTTATTTCATGACATACGACCCATCTCATACCCCGTCTTCACACCTACCAGCTCCCGCTGGCCCCTTCCTTCGTTTAACACACACAATGTCATACCCCGTCTTCATACCTACCAGCTCCCGCTGGCCCCTTCCTACATTTAACACACACAATATCATACCCCGTCTTCACACCTACCAGCTCCCGCTGGCCCCTTCCTACATTTAACACACACAATATCATACCCCCTCTTCACACCTACCAGCTCCCGCTGGCCCTTCCTATATTTACATGAGAATAACACGACATGCATACACATTACATACACATTGCATATACATCAACTATCAAGGTAACACACACAGTGCCTGTTGTGTTGTGATATACTTTTTCCATTCACCAATCATGTCATTGATGTGTCACACATGGTCAAGTTCGTGTAACTAACAAATATATGCACGCATTCAAACATACATACTACTTATACTTCTCATTCATTTACGACGCATCAGTTACATTCTCGATACTCGTTATTTATACGATTAGTTCTTTTATTTAGTTATGATTCTTCATTCACATATTGGATATTTGGGCATGAAATTGACTTTACTACTTATTTGTGATTAGAGTCTTAGCATGTCTTGAACATAATAGTAGTCCACTAGTCATCCAGCATAACAATCAATAAGCAATCATTAACAAGGTATCAACTATATATATATGGTTCTACGATGTAAAACAAGAGTATATGTACAAGTACTATACACACACCCCACGTCCATACTCCTTAATGATGTAACCGACTACTTAATCCAAATCTTGTGTGTCTCATATATATACACTTCAGCTTAGTGTCACACTACTCATTGATAATCTATTCCACTATCGATCTTACTAAAAAATTTATGATTATTAACTAACACATTAATTTATGAGTATTATTCTTATAGAATCATCATCATACTTCGCTAGCTATATTATATTCAAATTCTAATTTAATTACACAGTTGTTATACAACCAAAATTTTATTTCACTACAACAGGTGATTTAGATCGAAAGATCAGAAGCAGTGCTCCAATTATATATCTCAACTATCCGCCTTGAACGGATCATATTTTGAATATCCAATTTCACAAATTCAATTCTAATTTACTACCGATCTTTATTTCAATATCTAGATTCTTTCAAGCATTCTGATACTCGAATAAGAAACTGCTTTCAATTAAGAGCAACTCGTGCAACTATCACACATGATTTATATATATATAAATCTCAAGACTACATAGAAGGACTCATGAAGTTTCAAGACGATAAAAGATAATAGATGATCTTTGATGATTGTGATGTGGGAAAAACTGATTTCAAGTCTAAGTAAGTTACAAAGTTTTTTTTCCTAATTCCTATAGAAAGGGAAAGAGTTTTTCATTGGTACATCATATATCCTAATTAAGTATAAAGAACATCACTAGTGGGTCACAACGAAACCATGTGGTTAATTTATGGATCAACAGGGCAAGTAAGACTTTTACGCTCTTATTTGTTAATTGGCGAAAAGAATGAAAGTCTACTGCTATATATAACTTATTTTCTTTACCTATTTTCTTCCTTCCTACAAGTATCAGTAGGTTCTCAGTCATCTGGATATCATATAAGTTAATTAGAAGGTAACTATAACAAGAGAACTCCTATACATCAAAAGATTCTATCTTCGAACAATCACTGATATTTTTTATTATAACTTTTATTTCAGATATTTAAATAAAATATGAGAAATTTTGCTAGAAACTAGACTTAATTACCTTTCCAATGATATATTATATGACAGGTTTAATTTAAGAAAAATATACTAAATAATCAGAAACTTCTTGATCGGTTAAAAATTCTGCAACACAGTAGTGTTGACCAACTTGCCGTATTTTGACGATAACTTTCAACACAGACCTTCAATAGGGATACGGTAAGAACCGTTAGAAAGCTGACTTGATTATCTTTCTAACGACATATAATATGATACTTATTACTCATAATACCTAGGCGAACTCTCTCTGAATTTACAGATCATAAAAACTGGACAGATTTGCACACATTTCTAATGTCCCCAAATTTTGGGTTAGTTTCAGATGTTTTTAAATCCCTTCACCAAATTAAATCACAACTAATAGTTCTCTTATTTGATTACTCTATTCAGAATAAAATGAATTAGGTCATGAAGTTACTTTATTTTTGTCAAGGAAATAAAAAAATTATATCAAAATAGATCGAAGGGTTTTCCATCCTCTTTCTCATAATCTAATATCATAATCACAACAAATTTATAAATTTCATTTGAGAGAAATCAATATACCGAGAGATCTAAAGATATATCATCAAATTTTGCAAGAAAATAAAGGGAAAAAGGAAAACTTTGGAACTCCCTCACCTTGCTCCGCCGGCCGCCCTTGGCCGACCGCCGCCCATGGCCGGCCGCCCGATCCGCGAGAGAGAGAGAGAGAGAGAGAGAGAGAGAGAGGATCTCTTAGGGTTTGAAATTTTGGATGAGAATGAGAGAGGGTTTTGAGAGAAATTTCTCTCTAGGGTTCCCTAATTTAGAGAGATGAAAGGGAACGTAACTTTCAGCCTGAGAAAGGAAAGAGAGAGATGGGAAACTTTTTCATCCCTCCATTTACACATAACCCCCTTCCCAAACAAAATTTGCACTATGAATTTCTCTCCCTTCCTCTCATGAAGCCACATGTCCCTACTCATGCCACATGTCTCCACCATTCCCAAATAAAATCTTAGCCATCCATCTACCCACTTCATGCATACCTACCCTCTTCCACTAACTATTATGAATATATAATTATAGTATTTTTTTTGTATTTACTTGTATTATCTTGTATTTACACAATATTCCAATACATCCATGCAATGTATATATTTATATACACACATATGTTCCATATCCATATATATACATGCCAAAATATTCTTACACCTATATTTAAAATTATTAAATATTTATTTCACTTCAAATTTCCCCCATAATAAAAAATTAAAATAAATAAAAATTCTATTTTACACAAAACACGTTCAATCATCATCTTAAATAATTCTGTCGGATCACGTTAATCAAATATTAGGATATTAAATTAGGATTTTAAGTAATCGGGGTGTTACAAAAACACTCACAAACTGGCCATGAAAAGGTAGCTCTTTCCCACGATCGTAACGGTTCCAGGATCGTCCAAATCAGAGTCCGGATGCTCCCGATATCGCCTGAATACTAAAAGTAATAGAAATGGGTTAAATATGTAATAAACATATTTCAAATGCAATTAATAAAATGTAGCAGGGGGTTTTCTGTAATTTTACCTTTATTGGGTTTTGGATGCGGGTTTGGGCTGTTAACGGGTCGGGTCCAGATCCACAACCCGTACCCAATTAACTTAAGTGAATGGGTTAATGGGTTTATAAGGTTAACAGGTTATTGGGTTTCAATTTAACCCAATAGGGTTAATGGGTTTGGTTCTACCCAAACCCACAAAGAAATAACAGCAGCGGCAGCAGCTGTCTCTGCTGTTGCCGCCTGCTAGCCGGCCGGCGGCGAGGGCGACCCGCCGGCGGCGTACCTAGTCGCCGGCGGCGGAGGAGAGAGAGAGAGAGAAGAAAGAACATGAAGAAGAAGAAGAAGAAGAAAGAAGAAGAAGAAAAGGGGAAGAAGAAAAGGGAGGGGGCGGTGGTGGCGCCGGCCGGGCTGGGGTGCGGCCGGCGGCGCCTGCGGCCTGGCCTGGTCGCTGGCAACGGGTCAGGCCCCCCTTTTGGGTCTGCACAGAGAGAGGGAGAGAGATAGTGAGAGAGAGAAGAAAGAGAGAGATAGAGAGAGGAGAGAGTTGAGAGAGAGAGAGGGTTTTTGAGAGAGTTTTAGAGAGAGAGATTTTTATAAGAGAGAGAGAGAGGGAGAGGCGGTGGAATGGCGGTGGCGTGGAGAAGAGTCCAGAGAAGAAGAGAAAGAAAAAGAAAATAAAGGGAAAAGATTGGTTTATATATATTTAATTAATATTATTTATTTCGTAAAATTTGACTAGCTCCGAACGATACCCAAAATTTAAAAGAAATAGAGAATATTATCCTGAGACGTAATATAAAAACAGTTTTAAGAAATTCAATCCGATTTACAAATAAAAAATCCTGAAAGGTATTGCCGATATTGGGCGACACCGGGTTGGCCCGATTTTCGATAAATTCAGAAAAATCTCCAAAAATAGACTAACGTAGATCATATGATTTTAAGACATAAGGTGAACGCGGATTCTCAAAATTCTACTCCGTTGTGAAAGAAAAATCGTAAAGCCGATTATCGGTATCGATCGACATCGACTACGGAGATTTTTCAAAATAATCCAGAAAATTTTGAAAAATCTAAATATTGAAAAATAATATCTAAAATTAAAATCAGCTCAATCAGACTAATAGGAAGGTCAAATCAACTTTGTACACTGTATCGAGTACAGATACTGTGATACATACATCAGGGAGCAGGGGGTTTTATTTATTTAGAGATCCTAAATTGGTTGATTGCTTTCAGTCTTAAATCTTGATTATGGAAAAATTATTATAACTGTTAATTAATAACTTGTAATTATTGTCATTAATTAAAACATAATAAAACCTGATTTGTTATACGGGATGATTGGTTCATTAACGAGATTTCGAAGGTAATAATGTTCATGAGTAAAACGAGCCACTAACTTAATAATTCAACTAGATCATTATGTTTAATACTGTGATGATACCTATATGTAACACTCGAGTAGATGATATAGCCATATTACACCGGACACGATAGTTTACATACAGTACATTGGATATTGACGTCCATCTGTTACATAGAGACTTGTTAGACTAAACATTAGTGTGCATACACTCGGAACACCGTGACTTACATATCCTATCACACGGGACACTGTTATCACATGTACATGTTGCATAGATACGATGACACGTCACACTATTATTTCGTAGTCATATCCCACCGATAGATAGATGCACCACTTTACGGAAAACCTTAATGTCATATATTGTTCTCATCGTTACATGGATTCTCAGCATATCACTGTTACACATGCATGTATGGTTTCTCTATTCTTGTCATATGGATCGCCGTACATATTACATGTATTATTGTTCCATGTTATCCCCGTATTCCTGTTATATGATTGTTTCCCGTTACTGATATTGATAGTCCCGTTACTGGATACATGAGCTGTTGATATGCGATGTGTGGAATCCCACATCTATTGTTTCCCGTTTCCCGTTATCGTGTTTTGTGCTATCAACAGAGCTCATGTTATGTTATCGTGTTACATGTACCATATCTTGTACTTGTTCCTGATATACTATATAGTAAAAGATAATAAAGAGAACTTGGGTATGGGGGAGACTTAACGGTTGACTAGAACTTGTCGGGTGGATGTCTGGATCCATTGTTTGTCCCACTGCAGGGGACGGGGTAGTGCTGGCTACCGTCTGTTATAGCTCATGAGCTTCCGTTTTTCGTTATTGTTTTAGCTCATTGAGTTCCCGTTACATGTTACAGCCTTAGCGAGCTGGTCCTGGTCTCAGCAGTCAGGGGTCTGTTTAAGGCCGTTGTCCTGGGTATGCACGGGATACACCCACCTGACTAGAGCTTCTCGACCAGTTGGTCTCCAATGAACATAATAAAATGATATAAACAATAGTGACGTCAGGAACACTTGTTATTTGGTCACTCTCTCGTTTGGATAATGGTACCCGTATGCCATGTCCGGATGGGTTCGACTGGAGTGCGGGATCCAGTATGAACTGTCAGTGATTTGGGACACTGGAAGAGATTGATTAAAATAGCAGGCGGTACTGATTGCTACTAATGGATAAATAACATGACTTGCCTGATACATGTATACTATTATTTAGTCATACTTGTTACTGTACCTGATCTTTTATCCGCTATCATGTTACATGTATACTTTGTTACTTTACCTGGTACATGCTACACTTTTTGTGGTAGCATACTACTCATGTATATGTATACTCTGCATTGCATATATTCTGTTTTCTATATTTCTTGCAGACATCATTGCTGTCCATGCATAACACCGCATTATGGTTATATTGCATATGCCCATCTGCATGTTCACTTCTATCACGTCACCACTAACATGTTCATTTCTATTACGTCACCACTAGACAACATTATTTATTATATAAACTGGATACGACTATAGACAGGACCCGATGATAACCGGCTAGGTAGTGAGGATATTAAAAGATGACATGTTTATATATTTCTACTACTTATTATATGCTTATTCTATGGGATCACTAATACATCATCATGTATTATATATTATTATCGTGCTTGTATTACTATAGTAGATATTACACCTCCTTCATTTTATCACTCACGAGGTCGCTTTCTGACGACCCTGGGTTTGCGTGCTCAGGTTGGAGATTCGAGTTATCGAATTGTCAGATAGTCCATTGGATCACATAGGAGACTCATCATCGAGACCATTCATAGGTATCTTTGTGATTTATTCCTGTTATCTTATTTATCCCTATTTTCCTATTTGTTATGATCACTAACCTCTTTCTACAGGTATTCTTGTACTTATTTCCTGCTGGAACTCTTATAACTATGGAGGTGATTTCCTGTACTGAGGCTTAGCGTAGGTATGTGAGGGTTTTTCGCCCTGCGTATGTGCGTCGCCATAACGTCTCCGTATCCTTAGGATCGGGCGTTACACGGGTTCTTAACATATGCTTAGAGCATACAAGGTGTCGAGTTGCCACTGTGAGGTGATACTCGGTGTCGACTGGCAGGGCTAGTGTTGTTGCTAATGCAGCAAGAGCGTCCGCCTTGGTATTCTGAGATCGAGACACGTGCCCGATGTAGAAACCTTCAAACAGATTAGCCAATTCGATGACCGTATGATAATAAGGCACCAAGTCTTCGTGACGGACCTTATATTCGCCTTTAACCTTATTGATAATCAGTTTTGAATCGCCGTAAGCTTCAAGGTAGCGTACCCCCATTCCATGGGCGAGCTGAAGGCCAATAAGTAGAGCATTATATTCCGCTACATTGTTAGAGCATGATTCCGTTAAAGAAAATGCTCTAAGAAGAATATGATTCTGTGGAGAGATAAACACAACCCTCACGCCGGCGATGATCCTGCCCTTAGGACCTATTCGTGATGCTCCATCAAAGAACATCTGCCAAACTTCATCCTCTGAAGTTACATTGGACTCGAAGACTTCATCCGGAATATCTTCGTGAAGTTTTGAGTTTTCTGGGACTGGATGAGTAGCCAAGAACTCTGCACGTGCCTGGCCTTTAACCGCCTTATGAAGGATAAAGATCATGTCATATTGAGACAAAAGAAGCGCCCATTTAGCTAATCTTGAATTCAATGATCCTGGCTTCGTCATGAGAAGACGCAAAGGATTTACCCTGGAGATGACATGTATGGTTTGGCCAACCAAATAGTGTCGTGTTTTCTGAATAGCAAAGACAAGAGCTAAGCACTCCTTCTCGATAGGGTTATAGCGAGATCCACTCCTATCAGAGTCCTGTTCAGATAATAAATGGCCTGCTCGTGACCATTGTTGTCCTTTTGAGCAGGGAGGGCACCAAGAGAATGGTTCATAGCTTTCACATAAAGCAAGAATGGTTTCCCTGCTATGGGAGCCACTAAGACTGGAGGTTTTGTGAGATATCTCTTGATGTCTTCATAAGCTTCCTGACAAGCTTGATCCCATACAAAGGAAGCACCTTTTTCATGAGTCGGGTGAACGGTTGACAACGGCCTGAGAGATTTGCGATGAATCTTCTGATATAAGCCAGTCTACCTTGCAAGCCTCTAAGCTCTTTAAGATTCCTCGGTGGATGCATACTCTGAATGGCTTTGACCTTGTCTGGATCAAGATGAATTCTTTTGATGTAACAATAAACCCAAGGAACTTGCCACTCGAAACTCCCAAGAAGGATTTTGTCGGATTCATTTTCAGTTGATGAGCCCGCATTATGTCGAACATCGTTCTCAAGTTACGAAAATGGTCATTCTTATTGCGGCTTTTGACGGCGATGTCGTCGACATAGCATTCTACCATTTTTTTGGAGATAATCGTGGAAGATTATACTCATTGCCCGCTGATAGGTTGCTCTGGCGTTCTTCAGTCCGAAGGGCATCACAGTGTAGCAGTATACCCCCAATCGTGTTCGGAACGAAGTATGCTTCTCGTCATCGGGATACATTTTGATCTGATTGTACCCTGAAAAGCCATCCATAAAAGATACTCTTTCGAATCCACAGGTGTTGTCAATCATGACATCGGTGATGGGCAGTGGGAATTCGTCTTTAGGACAAGCTGTATTGAGATCACGGTAGTCGATGCAGATCCGTATTTTCCCGTTCTTCTTGAGGACATGAACGATATTAGTAACCCTATCTGGATGTTGTTCTTCCCGTATGAAGCCACATGCAATAAGCTTATGGACTTCGGCTTCAATAGCCTCCATAATGTTCGGGCGGAACCGACGTTGTTGCTGCTTGACGTCGGGTCTGATATTCAGACGATGCATGGCGACTTGTGGATCAAGTCCGGACATGTCTTCGTAGTTCCATGCGAAGATGTCTATATACTCCTTTACGAGTATTATTAATTCTTTTTTTCCACAAGTGATAAGCTCTCACTTATAAAGATGGGCTTAGGGTGATCTTGACTACCCAAGTTGACCTGCATCACCTTGTCTTCGGTAGGTGGTTCGCGCAGTACGAATCGCTTTTCCCATTGGAGATCTAATTGCTGAGCCCATGGTTCCTCATCAGTAGCTTCCGCAGGCTCCAATTGACTGCTTGAAGTCATATTAACAGTGAGGTTCTCGAACATCGTTCCCACACTGACATCTGAGTCCCACTCGGAGGATGAGGTAGAATGTGATGGAATCGGTTCGCCATCCCTGAATTGAACCATTGTTGGTGGTGTGGGTGTAACGTATCCCAACCCCCTGCGTGTGTTATCATAGTAATTTGCAGGTTTCCCTTTTGGCACAAAGTTACGCAGCAAACTACGCCTTCCTTTTTCGAAATTCAGGCCTTCTCCATGTTTTAGGTTGTACCCCATTCTCTTCATAATATGGCGCGCTGGTCGCGCATAATGGAAGAATTGTGGGGTGTCTGAGTCTGAACTTGAATCTATGGCTGTGAATCCTCGTGGTTGGGCTCTACCAAATATTATAGTAATTGACCTTCTTTGGATGGAGGGATCACTAAAACGGCCCCTTCTACAGATTCCATGGGTGTGTTGGATGCACTTGGTCTATGTAAAGGTATGTGCAGAGAGCTATCCGTAATGGATCCAAACAACCCAACACTCGCAGGATAATCAAAAGAAATATTATCATTAATTACCCATTCACCTTCATCTTCAGAAGGAGTGTTACATTGGGGTTATTAAGACATGCTATAATTGGTTCGCCAATCAATGGCTGGCATGTCTGCTTCAGATTCTGAATCTGCCTCATTGCCACTATCATCATCGTCCGGTAATGATTATTTCGATGTTTCACCGGTCTCTTGATACAGGAGAGCGTCAGTGAAGTAATTTTTCACCCTTTGAATGACTGCTTCTCAGCGAAGACAGTTTGTACTGTCGCGTCGTCTTCGACATATTTGAAGCACTGGTGCAAAGTGGAGGGAACGATCCAGTTGGCGTGGATCCACGGTTGTCCTAGCAGCAAGTTGTATGACATGTCAGCGTCAATGACATAATATGTCACTTCTGACTTCAGGCTCCCGATTCAACAACGGAGTCGAATTTTCCCAAGTGGATGACTACTCCCGACATTGAAATCATATATTGTAGTAGTAATTGCGGACAACCTTTATAGTGGTATACCGAGAAAGTAGGAGAGCCTTTTGGGGATGATGCTAAGTGCAGATCCCGGATCAACCTGTACCCTTTCAATGCATGTTGAACCGATGTATCCGGTGTAGTATAGAGGTCGATCGTGCTTGTTATCTTTGAGAAGCATATCTTCCGCTGTGAAGGTAATAGCGGGCAGTTTTGATTGTGCATGATGGCATTCAGGGCACGGAGACTGAGCGTCATCTTTAGGGGTCTCTGGCATATACGTCAGGAATGATTCTGAATTAGCTAGGGCATCCCCGAGTGCTTCTCTTGTCTCTTTGGAGAGACAAAGGAGCTCGTGTATTGTAATACGAGCCGGGATATTAGCCAGCTGGCCAATATATCAAAACGAAAGGGCGTGTCAAGGCCTGGGCCTGAAGGCTTCTTCAAGACATGGTCGAACCGGACTTCCTTAGGCTTCTCCTTTCCCTTGGTCAGAATCGAAGCGGATGTTGGTACTTGTACTGACATCGTTTGCTGTTGTGTCTCGTCAGTAGCTTTCTCATACTGTTTTAAGTATGATTTCTCGGATCGAGTACCCGTCGGCTGAGGTACATCAGCCTGCGTCATGCAAGCGTGCTTTTCTCCTTCAGAATTGCTGAGAGAAGCTGATATAAGATTGTCATCGTCTGGCAGGATGGAGATGACATTACAAGATTTGCCCTTCGACTTGGACTTCTTTGAATTCCATTGTTCGTCTTGGATAAGGTCTGGGTATATCCACATGATTTCCCCTGTCTCCAGTGTCAAGGGAACAAGACCTCTATTATCTTGAGTCTTAACTGCAGGATGTTTGACTTCCAGTCGTAGCGCGGGGACTGGATAAGTCCCGTCAGGAACTGTGACCTTTGGGGTTTTACCGAACTCGAGGGTCACCTGTAGACTACCAAAAAAAAAATTACCGAAGATAAAGCCTCAGACGCGAACCTCCCAGACGCGGAGATCGCGTTCCAGCCTCAGACGCGAACCTCGCGTCCTTTGTCAGACGCGGAGGTCGCTAGACGCAGACCTCGCGTTCCAATGTCAAACGCGAAGGTCGCCAGACGCAGGCCTCGCGTCCTTTGTCAGATGCGGACCTCAACCAGCTCCGCATTTCAACTCAAACGCGAGCCTGAGCAGCTCCGCCTTCTAACACAGACGCGAACCTGTGAGTTTCGCATCTCAACATCAGAGTGAGGTCTGCGTCCAGCGCGAGACCTGCATTTTTTTGCTATAACTGAGCCACAAACTTGGTCAGTTACACCCCATTTTCTCTCCACATAATGGGAAATAACTTCCCATTATGGAGAGATTTAAGGGGTTGGTTACACCCCAATTCCTCTATAAATAGCTATGAATAGCTAGAGAAGAGAGAGGACCGCAGGGGGGTTTGGAAGGAGACCTCTCTAAGGGACCCAGGGGGAGGGGACCTCTTCTAAAAGGGCTGAGGAGGAGAGTCCTGATGGAGGAATCCAAGAAGCCATGGGCAGAGGAGGAGAGCTACCTCAGCAGAGTTCGACCTCGAAGCTCTTGTAGCCTGGAAAGAGTTCAACTCTTTCTGTTAATTTGTTGAGTTCAAGTTCTTTAAATCTCTTTGAGATTTCATTATTGATAGGAGCTGTGCTACTCCACCAGTTGATCCAAAGAGAGGATTCCCAAGTGAAACTTGACGTTCGGCCAGTCAACGGAGAACAAGATTCACTCTCCATCGCCACATGAAGAACCCAGCACTAAACAAAGGGGAGATTCAAGACTCAACACCTTCCCTCCCTTGTAGTCGGAGCATTAGTCCGTTGTAATCTTTCAGTTGATTCAAGGAAACTTTACACTGAATTTTTCTCCGTACCAAATAAGAGATGGCGACTCCGCTGGGGATACATCTTTCTCAACCAACGAGAAAGTGGTGGCGCAAGCCGACGTCAAGATGCTTGGATTCACAGTCGAATCGCTTGTGATCGAATTCGACTAAGAGAAGTTGAACTCCCCCAGAGCTTCGGGAGTCTTCCGTGATGACAACGTGGTCAGCCCCAACGTCTCTTCAGAGACTCGCGCTGTGACCCACGGTTAAGATGGCAATAGAGACCAATCTCTCTTCCATCCTTTTATCAAGGCACTTTCAGTTCCGGATGTTGGGGGTTCGCAACAACCTCAGCAACTCAATCGGAATGCCGAGAGACGGCGAAGGCGTTGCACTCATCGTCAGCAAACAGGAGTGGTTGCAACAGCATATGTGGCCCACATCAATGTCTCCTACAAGACCCGCGAGGCCAATGATGATAAAGGCAAATCTCGCCGCAAAACTCCTCTCAAGGCTCAGCAAACTCAATTTACAGGGGGTTCGCATCAACTCCTGCGAGCCAAGCGGATTGCTGATCGTCGACAAAGACGTCAAGTTCACCATCAGCAAACAGAGCTCGCGCCCCCACGTTTTGGCACTATCAGCAAACAGAACTCCAGATGCAGACGTCGCGTCCTTTCTCAGTCAAATGCGGAGGTCGCTAGAAGCAGACCTCGCGTTCCAATGTCAGACGCGGAGGTCACCAGACGCGGATTCGCGTCCTTTCTCAGTCAAACGCGGAGGTCGCCAGAAGCAGACCTCGCGTTCCAATGTCAGACGCAGAGGTCACCAGACGCGGATCCACGTCCTTTCTTAGTCAGACGCAGAGATCGCCAAAAGCGGACCTTGCGTCCTTTCTCAGACGCAGAAACACGAGCCTGAGTAGAAGGTTTGCTAAAAACCTTGAAGGCCTTGGTCCCATCCCCTCCTCCAAAATCTCCTACCAATTCTCTTCCATAGAGTGGTAGGTCCACAAATACAATCATTGTTAAGTTTAATATCAAACCTCTGACAATGGAAAGTTTCAATACTTCCCAGCGAGTATAAGCGTCACTTGTCGCTCCTCTACATGGAGTCACAAATTAACCAAATTGTCAAGTTAATACTACACCTCTGACATTCCAAATTTCACTTGTCAATTCTCATCAATAGAATGACAGGTCCTCAAAATTGCTCATATCGCAAACCAACTACTGTCATGTTAATATTACACCTCTGACAAACTACTGTTATGTTAATACCACACCTCTAATAGTGATTGAGTTGCTGCCAAGTTCAATATTACAACCTCTGACAGTCACTTTTCCTCAGGCTTCCATATCGAAGCTGGGACGAGCGATGCTAAGTTTAATATCACACCTCTAGCATCCAATTCATTGTTAAGTTCAACAATACACCTATGACAATGACTTTCCCTCGAACTTCCGTATCGGAGTCGAGATGACCAATGCTAAGTTTAACATCACACCTCTAGCATTATCTCCACTGTCAAGTTTAACACCACCTATGACAGTGATATCTTCAGTCTCCCCAATGAAACTGAAGTTCTTATGGAGCTAAGTTAACAGAACACCTCTAGGTCACTTCCTTGTCAAGTTAATATCACACCCTCTGACAAGATTCAATCTGATCCGTTAAGTTCATATCACACCTCTGACGGTAAAGAAATATTTAGATCCCCGACGGGTCTAGTCTTACTTGTCAGTCTCTTCAATAGAATGACAAGTCCACTTAAAAATACTGTTATGTTCAAAATCACACCTCTAACAGTAGACAACTCTCGGTCAAGTTAACATCACACCTCTGACCAAAATTTCAACTTGTCAATTCTCTTCAATAGAATGACAAGTCCACTCAAAATACTGTTATGTTCAAAATCACACCTCTAACAGTAGACAACTCTCGGTCAAGTTAACATCACACCTCTGACCAAAATTTCAACTTGTCAATTCTCTTCAATAGAATGACAAATCCACTCAAAATACTGTTATGTTCAAAATCACACCTCTAACAGTAGACAACTCCCGGTCAAGTTAACATCACACCTCTGACCAAAATTTCAACTTGTCAGTCCTCTTCAATAGGACGGCGAGTCCACCAAACTGCACAAATCGCAAAATCTCTTGGTCAAGTTAATACTACACTTCTGATCAAAGTTGCTCATATCGCAAAATCAATCGCTGTTAAGTTAACATTACACCTATGACAGTGATCTCCTCGATTTTCTCCGTGAAAACGAGATCTTTCAATGCTAAGTTAAACATCACACCTCTAGCATGCATTTCATTGTTAAGTTAACATTACACCTATGACAATGATATTCTCTCAATTTTCTTAGTGAAAATGAGACTTTCGTGGTGCTAAGTTAATATCACACCTCTAGCACACATCTTTGTCAAGTTAATATCACACCTCTGACAATTCAATTTGCTCAAATTGCAAACCCAAATCCGTTACGTTAACATTATTTCTCTGATAGTAAAAATCTTCATGGATCCTCAACAAATCCAATCTCGCTTGTCATTCTCGTCAATAGAATGACAGGTCCACTTATATTGCGTAGATCGCAAAATCAATCGCTGTTATGTTAATATCACACCTCTAACAGTAAACTTTCATTCCCAGCAGAGTTCTAGTCATGTTAATACTAAACCTCTGACGATAGACTCTGGCATAAATCCCTAGCGGATCAAACTCCACTTGTTATTCTCATCAATAGAATAGCAAGTCCACAAAACTTGTTCAAAACACAAGTCCAGATCTCACTGTCAAGTTAATATCACACCTCTGACAGTAACCTTCTCAAATTCTCCCAGTAGAGTTATTTAATTTTCTAAGTTAATATCACACCTCTGGCAATTAAAGCTCTTTCAAAGAAGCTTTGAGCATTACCTTCGTGTCTCAAGCATAGAGCTGTGACTCAACGAACTTAAGAGTCGAGTCTCATCAGCAAATAAAGGTTACGTCTCTACAGTAATTGAGAGCTACGTCTCTACAGTAATTGAGAGCTGTGTCTGAACTTTGATGAAGTTCGCGTCTACACTTGATCAGTGTGCCAGAACCACGTCTATGAGAACTGCGTCCTCTCTTCCCCCAATACAAAGAGTATGTCTCTGCTACTGCAATCAGTTCAACAGTACACTGGCAAAGGCAATTGACAACTCCACCGGTTCAACGGTACACCAACAATCAAATTACAAATGATCTTTCTTGGAGGCTGCAATCAGTTTAACAGTACACTGGCAAGAGCATTTGACAACTCCACCAGCTTAAAAGTACACCAAGCAAACCAATGCTCATAACAAGTGCTAGACTGAGTTTCTAAGACACTTGTGATGATCTTTTCTGGAGGCTTCAAGAAGTTCAACAGTATACTCATGAAGTTCACCATCCAGACAGGATCGAGCTCAGGGCACCTCAGAAGACTGCCTCGCAGAAGAATGCCAGTCCGATTACAGGAAGCTTAGGTTCAACTAAAGTCCAAAGTATTTCGAAATCCGTCTCAGTCAACCGCGTAGTTTCGAAAACTTTGGAGGGGGTTTTGTAGGCTACCAAAAAAAAATTACTGAAGACAAAGCCTCAGACGCGAACCTCCCAGATGCGGAGATCGCGTTCCAGCCTCAGACGCGAACCTCGCGTCCTTTGTCAGACGCGGAGGTCGCCAGACGCAGACCTCGCGTTCCAATGTCAAACGCAAAGGTCGCCAGACGCAGGCCTCGCGTCCTTTGTCAGATGCGGACCTCAACCAGCTCCGCTTTTCAACTCAAACGCGAGCCTGAGCAGCTCCGCCTTCTAACACAGACACGAGCCTGTGAGTTCCGCGTCTCAACATCAGAGTGAGGTCTGCGTCCAGCGCGAGACCCGCATTTTTTTGCTATAACTGAGCCACAAACTTGGTCAGTTACACCCCATTTTCTCTCTACATAATGGGGAATAACTTCCCATTATGGAGAGATTTAAGGGGTTGGTTACACCCCAATTCCTCTATAAATAGCTATGAATAGCTAGAGAAGAGAGAGGACCGCAGGGGGGTTTGGAAGGAGACCTCTCTAAGGGACCCAGGGGGAGGGGACCTCTTCTAAAAGGGCTGAGGAGGAGAGTCCCGATGGAGGAATCCAAGAAGCCATGGGCAGAGGAGGAGAGCTACCTCAGCAGAGTTCGACCTCGAAGCTCTTGTAGCCTGAAAAGAGTTCAACTCTTTCTGTTAACTCGTTGAGTTCAAGTTCTTTAAATCTCTTTGAGATTTCATTACTGATAGGAGCTGTACTACTCCACCAGTTGACCCAAAGAGAGGATTCCCAAGTGAAACTTGACGTTCGGCCGGTCAACGGAGTAAAAGATTCACTCTCCGTCGCCACATGAAGAACCCAGCACTAAACAAATGGGAGATTCAAGACTCAACATCTTCCCTCCCTTGTAGTCGGAGCATTAGTCCGTTGTAATCTTTCAGTTGATTCAAGGAAACTTTACACCGAATTTTTCTCCGTACCAAACAAGATCACCATATTTGCAGTGACTTTCTTTTGTTCTGTCTTCAGTGTCAGGACCCCGGCGTCGATCAAGGCTTGAATTCTGTCCTTGAGGACAAAGCACTTATCGGTAGGATGGTGAATCATCCTGTGGAAGAGACAGTATTTGGGATCATTCGTGCGTCCTATTTCATTGGGACGTCGAGCCTCCGGCAGCTTCACTTTATTCCCTTTGTGAAGTAAATGGAATATTGTGACCACCTGATCGTCTCTGAAGGAGTACTGTTTTGGAGGGAAGTTAGACTCTTGATTATTGAAGCCGCTCTTCTTCGCCTTCGACTGAACATCCCCTGACAATTCAACGGACATAGTCTATTTCTCTTTGGCTTGAGAAGACCGTGCCATGTCGCCACGTCCTTTATTGTTCATACCCCATTTGCCTTTAGGAGTGGATGGTTCGAACCTTTTAGCCGATTTTTCGGCTATCTCGGCTTGCTCGACCAGTTCTTTCCAGGTATGGGCTTTGACAGCCCCCATGCGAATCTCTACTTGGTCTAAGAAGTTATGCCTGCACGTCTGTAAGAGCATGGGTAATGGCATCCCTGCTGGGCATGTCACGCCCCGCTTCCTAAAAAAACGCTGGAGCGGAGACGCGACACGAGTCGGCGACGCATATACGCAAGGAAAATCCCTCACGTATACGCGCTAAGCCTTAAGTAACCTGAAATAAGCTATAACTCTAAACTGAAATAAATCATGGATACTGCAATATCACATATAAGCAACCACGCATGATATCATACGAATCAAGACTAGAATAAGAACTGAACTGATATACAAGAATCATGAAATAATATGAACGCTGGAAAGATAAAAGTACCAGAATGGAATAGGCAGAAGCTCCAGCTATTCGCAGAAGCGTACAGCCTCAACGAACACCTGCAAACCGTCCAATACCTGGACGTGCAAATCCAGGGTCGTCAGAACGCGACCATGGTGAGTGTGTGTAAAGGGGAAAGAGCTCGTGCATATAAACATGTGCATAAAGAAATATCAAGAACAACTGAAGATATAAGACAACTGAATAATATAATAAAGTAACTGAACTGAAGTATAACTGATAACAGCATAAACAAAGATATAACAACTATCACATCTATAAAACTAACAACGGATATAAATGTCAACTATATCAACGATGGACAACAACTGATATCAAAGTCAACTATCACAAATGTAAACTAATAGCTGATGTCTGAATGTGTAACCTAGATATGTCACTAGTTTGGTTGGTCATTATTAACCTAGCTAATGTAGTACTTAGCTGTGTCCCATACCACAGCCGTTTTCCCACATATCAAACAATGTTATCGTTGTTGTAACTGCCTGCCAATGTAGTGCATGTGTTTTGAAAGAGTACCGTGCATGCCCGGTACCACGGTCTATCACCCCTGGTACTGAATCAGGACAAGCTGCTAGGCTCTGACAACTGAAGACCACAGCCCCACACGAAAAGACAACTAGTGTGGCGCCGTAATCCGGGCATAGCCCTGACAACTGACAACTGAATAGGTAGCCAGTACTACCTTGGTTCCCCATGGTTGGAACCCACAACTCGGTACCATAAGAATCCTCCCATAATACACGACATGCATCATCAGGCAATTACCCCTTGTTCCCCGGGTTATGGTGTCTTTTATTAATAAGCAATCATGTGATTTAATATATAATAGTAACTGATATCTCCAACAACTGCTGATGTCAATACTAGCTGATAATCTGACAACTGACAACTGATAACTGATATCTGACAACTGTGATATCTGATAACTGAGTAGCTGACAACTAATATCTGACATCTGAAATAGAATACTGGAGATATAGCTACTAACACAATAGTGCCACTAACACAATAGTGTCACAGACAACTAGTCTCACTGACAACTATAACTAGTAACTGATCTCTGCCATCTCATATCAACAATGAAATACATGATCACTGATCACTACCACAATGTATCACTGACAACTCATATAAACTCTGAACATGAACATCTTATATTCACCAACAAGTATCTCACCAATAAGTAGTAAACTGATAATTAGTATCTGGTGACTCTGAAGTACAAGATCAATAATATCAACTTGGTCACTATCACAATTACTCAATCTCTACTAACTGAAGTAATCCAGTCTCTAACATCTTAACAAGTCCACGCCAATACTCAAATGAATCATAAGGTATATTCTCGAGTACAATATGTCAACACACACCACAATCATATCTGAATAGGAAACATCCTCAAAGAACATCGTAACAAGTCAACAACAATATCTGAATGAATCATCAACTAAGTTATTATTAATGAAAGAATATCAGGTTTAACCATAAAGAATGTAAATCCAATATCATCTATATCACAGATTCAGTCCAACTCTGAATAAGTTCATGCACCAATCCAATCGTCATAATCTTTTAATAAGGTAAGTTCACATCCAATATGTCCTCGATCAACTGCAATGTAGAATAGCAACTTCTAATACTAAACATCAACGATATATCATCTGTTAGTTCTTATATGCTCAACTATAGATCCAAATCATCACAACCAATTCATAATCCTAATAGTTCTACAATCATCTTGTTCCAATACACATCGAGTAATCAGATGCAATAGTTGTTGTTCTAACATATGTCCATAATCAGTACTAGTCTACTCTCTCTGACAAACTATATCTGATTCATAAGACTTCATAATTCCCTCTTCCATAAGTATCAAGTATGATATCCCAACACTCGACAATATATCATGTACATGCATCTAAGATCTATCATGATCAAATCATTATCACCAATATCTATCTCTCGAGATCGTAGTCATCCATCAATAATCATTACATAACCCATAGGTGAAGTCTACATCCAATAAACAAGCTATACCCAGCTGACAGCCACATATTAGTCGACTAAGGGTAAGTGAATAGTCGACTAGAGGGATGTCTAGTCGACTAATATGATGGTCCCAGTCGACTAATCAAGGGCCAAGTCGACTATACTAATAGGGCAAGTCGACTGACAGAGAAACAGATCAGCAACAGAAACTACACATCTTTCAGGACAACCTATAGTCGACTAGGGGCAAGGTGTAAGTCGACTACACACACTGTTAGTCGATATAAAGGTGATCAAGTCGACTAACAGTGAAAAATACAGAAAGTTCAATGGTTCCTGGAAGCTATACTAGTCGACTAGGCTCCTGGTTTAGTCGACTAACAGAGTGTATTAGTCGACTAATAACAGGTATTAGTCGACTAATACCTCTGCCAGAACAGATATCAGAGGCTTTCTAAGACCTATTCTCCTACACAATAAACATGTATATGCATCCTCCCTAGCACACATCAACATACACAATCTCTACACTAATCTATGTACACAGATGAATCATAATTAAATCAAATGCACATAATTACGAGGAATCAAAAGAGGAGAAAACACTCACCTTGGGGAATCTGCACGTTACCGGGCGAGTCGTCGTTGTGGACGCTGTGGTGCCGCTCTTCGCTGTCGGACTGCATAGGAAGGTAGCCAGGGTACTGGGGAAGACTTGGCTGCAATCTGCAGGTCTCGCGCTCGCCAGAAGGGCCTAGAATCGCCGCTCGCCCGCTGCCTGCGCTGCTGGTCTGGTTCTGGATCTGCTGTGCGCGTCGCCGGGCGAGTCGCTACCGTGGTCGGCCTGCTGCTCTGTTGGATCCGGGCTGGTCTGAGATGGAAGGAGGCAGCCTGGCCTGGGTCCGGATCTGCTGTGCGCGGCAAGGGAGGAGAAGATGGCTGCTGTTGTGCTTGGAGCAAGGAGGTAGGGAAGGGGGCGGCCTGGAGGAGGCTGCAGATCTGCTGCTGTGGCTGCCGTTGATGAAGGGCGTGCTCCGGCGGAGTTCCAGTGATGAGGCGCTGCAAGGGGAGATGGCCGACCAGGTTCTGGTGGTGGCGGCTGGACAGCGAGGCTGCCGACAGGAAGAGGGCTGCGGCATGGGCCTGGAGATGTGGGGAGGCCTGCTGGAGCTTGCGCAGGGCTATAGAGGAGGATGATGGATCCGACCATGCTAAGGGCTCTCCGGAGGATTGCGTGCGGCCATGGGGTTGCGGGAGAAATATGGTAGATCTAGGGAAGGGGCGGCTGTAGATGAGAGATGAATTTGATTAGGGATTTCATTAGGGTTAAGTGTTGGGATTATATATATAGGATGGGTTATTGGGTTACTGGATCCGGATCTAATTAGGTAATTGGACTATAGGGTTAATGGGTAGGATTAGGAATCCAAAAGGGTAGATGGACAAAGAATCCAGATGGGTAAAATGGAAAATGGGGTGAGAGGCTAAACAAGAAGAACACCACCACCATGATTAGTATTAGTACCAATACGAATATCAACTAAATAAACAAATAATAGTAACACAAATAATATTATTAAAATAATTAACAACGAAATGATAATAGAATATCCACTATCCATAATATTAACAACTTAATGGAAATGAAACAATAATAATGATTAGCAAAAGAAATGTCAATGATAAATAGTGGTAAACATAAAATCCAAATTACCATTTACTATCTTAAAAATAAATTCCCATATTTAATAATAGAAATAATCACAAGGAAGAAAATAATAAATCAAGTTGATGAAATAAAAATAATCAGTAATTCAAAATAAATACTTTTAGAAAAATGAAAATACTGTATTACTAGCTAGAGATCTTACAGGGCACATCAAAGACAAGTTTCTGAATTGCTCAAAGTAGTCACGGACAGATTCGCCCTTCTTCTGCACGGTGGAGAGGAGCTTGTCCATGGTTACCTCGGTATCGTCCTCATAGAAACGAGAAAGGAATCGGGTTTCGAGGTCGATCCAAGAATTGATAGAGCCCGGAGGGAGACTTCGGAACCAGTCAAATGCTACCGCCTTTAAGGTGCCAATGAACAGCCTAGCCATGATGACATCATTGTCTATAACATTACCGGTCTGAGACCGAAAATAGTAGATGTGCTGGTTTGGCGAGCTTTTACCATCGTACGTGTGTAACATCGGCGGTTTAAACTTTGGTGGGTATGGCACTGAATCCCACTCTAGCGGGTAAGGACGGACTGTCCCTACTTTCTTTAATTCATCCCTCTGACCTAGGGATGCGATTGGATGCCTTTAAGGACTTCAGCGTCTAAAGAAGAACCTTCTTTAGACTTTTCCGTCCTTGGCTGTTCATTACTAAGATGTTCTTCCTCATCGTGGTTACTCTGAGGAGTTGAGCGAGCATCTGTTGAATGTTGTCCAAAGCTTCTTACTGGGTCTTGAAAGTTTGCTCCTGAGCTTTCAAGCATCGACGAAGGTCATCATTACTATTGTCAGCCATATTAACTGATGCTCTGTCTGTTCGCACTGAGCTGACTGTCGCCGAAGAGGCATACCCACTACCTTCATCTTCTTCTTCAGACCACTGGACTGATCCTCTCTTTGGTTCTGGTGAGGCTACTGCCGTTGAGGAAGATGGTTGCTCATAACTGTAGGGTATTGCAACCCTAGATCTGGTGTTTCAGAAGACACCTTCTTCGTGTAACAGGACTTCACCCAAGCCGGGGCTGTAATCTGGATCTGGGGAACTGTAGGGAGTGTCGTCGGACGCTTGTCTGCCCCTGCGCAGTTCTCGTCCTCTTCCAGTCATGTTGACGGATGCAGAAGGTAGGTCTCGCGCGACGCTCCTTTTAGGATTTTTCATCGGGACTTTGTACCGACAGCTGATCAAAAACTGATCGTCGGCCTGGAGAAGTGGCGAGGATTGGTCCTAGCTGGCAATGGACTGAGTGGAGTATCACCAACTGACATCCCACTTGTTGACAACAGGATGAAGAAGTTTGGAAAGATTCTGACTTGCGTTTGTTTGTCAAGAATTCCCGCAAATCAGACCCGTTTGGGCCTAAACGATCCTGCGCAGAGGCTCTTTTGGATCGTGCATAGGACAATGTCCTACTCCTTTTATCACTGTAGAGGGGATTAGCACTGAATAGTGCTTCAGCTCTAGCTTCGCGGTTAAGAACCTTGGGAATGTCCTTGGGTGCTGAAGCTGCATAAGCAACGCTGTCAACACTTAGGGATAATCCCTTAGCTCCTCTATAAAGCGCGAGCTTAGCGCTTGATGAACTGGGGAGCAGAGCACGCTGTTGTGCTTTATCCGCTATGCTGCTGCGAAGGCAGTTAGCCTTAGATAATGCTTTGGTTCTAACTTCGCGGCTAAAAGCTTTGGAAACGTCCATGGGCGCTGAAGCTGCATAAGCAACGCTATCAGCACTTAGAGACAATCCCTTAGCTCCGCTGCGAAGAGCGAGCTTAATACTTGAAGGACTGGGGAACGAAACACGCTGTGGTGCTTTGGTTCGAGCTTCGCGGCTATGAACATCGCGCGTACCCTGAGGTACAGTAGCTTCACTCGTGAGAACGAGGCTGGCGCGAGTTGTTGTTCTTGAATTGGGCGAAGGTACTGTCGCCATTGTGACTTCGCGGCTAGTAGTATCATTGGAGAAGGCAGGCATCTTGCCTTTTTCTTCGCAAGAGAGACGCACTTGTGGCATAGCTACGCTTGAGGCTTTACTCAGAGCCTTCTGCTTTGGCCTCCACATCTACTTTGACAAAGGAGACTTAGGTTCGCAAGGAACTTGACTAGCCACACGCGAGGCTGAGGGGTGTTGGCAGAATTCTGCTTTTGGTTTCTGTTCTGAAACCTTGGTCATGGAGACCTTTCTATGTTTTCGCGCGTGAAACATTAGACCACCCCCAGAGAGGACTTCTTCAAATTTTCCTTGGTCGAAGTGAACGACCAGGTTCTCAAAAGTGTTGGACTTGGACTGCGGGCGTGCTTCCTTGTTGCGCCAAAGAACCGTAGTAAGCTCGCAGAGAGCCTTATCTGTCTCCGCAGAGACTTGCCTTGAAGATTTAGCCAGAGAGGCTCTGGCTGCACTGGCTTTCCTGAATTCAGAGATAGACCCGAAGGTCTGTTCGTCGCATTGTGACACTTGATTCTCAGCAGTGGAGAATCCATTCCCCTACGGAGTCGCCACCTTATTTTCCATTGATTTGCAAAGGAGAAAACTTACAAAAAAGAAAAGGGTCGAGGAGCTAAATTACAAGTAACACAAAGGATTACAAGTAGATCTCCTCAGAGATTCTGGAGAAGTGTGCCGATAGGAGTCTAGTCAGCGCGCGACCACTTTGTCCCTTTGACGATGCGAGCGATGAGATTCCCTTCTCGCCTGGTTCGGGGAATTGGAGAACGGAAGATTGGTAGAACCCCTTGTTACTTCTCAAAACCGCCTTCGCTTAGAAATTCCTTCTCGCCTGGTTCTAGAAATTCTTTGAGAGGGAGGAAGATATTAGGGTATCAACACCCTGATTAGAGAAGCAGTTCTCTAAAGTCTCTGAATTCTTAGAAGCTTTAGCCTCTCTATGCGCGCCTTGTGCAGTCGTGAAGAAATCCTCTCGTACAGGGGTCTCTCTTGCGTGTATTGGTGGTCTCTTCTTGTCGAGAGATCTCCCTCTCTCCTTGTGCCCCGGTGTGCTATTTATAGGGAGAGCAGGGGTATAATTGTCCCTTGAAAATATGAAAACAGATTGAATCAAATCTGTTTAAATCTGGAAAGTAGCCTTGCTGCGAGGCTAGAATCAGCTTCTGCGAAGCTAGAAGTAGCAGGTCGGTTGATCCTCCTGATCTGTTTGATCCTTTCCATATAATTGGAAGATTTTCCCTGATCCTCTTACTCGTTTTAGGAGAGTCAAGAGATTATGGCAATCAACTGCCAAATTTGATCTCAGATTTGATCTTGATTGGATTTGATCTTGATCTGAATAGATTTGATCTCATCTGGAGATTTAATTAGTCAAAGGTTGACCATGACAGACCCGCAGCGGAGCTACCCGCGTTGAGCTCGCATCGGAGCTGGAAGGCGCAGGTGGCGAAGTCAGGAGACAGCTCTTTAGCCGAGCTAGATATCGTCTGTGGCGAAGCTACCGAACATCCTTCTGCTTCAAGCGAAGCTAACTCTCTGCGGAATTAACTGAGCACTTCAGGCGAAGCTATAGGTTAGCTTCCTGACGGAGCTGTGAATAGCTTCAAGGTGAAGTTAGGTGATCTTAGCCTCTCAGACGAGCCTATCCCTTTGGGCTCATGTGATGCTAAGTGTTAGCATCTTAGACCTGCTGAGGTCTGTTTAGAGACAATTCGGGCTCACTGTCTGCTTCACTGGATAGTAGCGTCCAAGTTGCTGCTTTGTCCCTTGGAGATGAATGAAAACTGGTCATCAGCTTATCTGTCACTTGTCTTTTGTAAATGTCAACAAGTACAGAACTGGTCGTCAGCTTGTCTATCGCTTATCTTTTGTAAATATCAACAAGTTTAGACATTGTTCGGACCAATCAGCCTATCTTTCACTTGTCTTTTGTAAATGTCAACAAGTTTAGACATTGTTCAGGCCAGTAAGAATCTTGTCTTTTTTAAAGTGTCAACAATGGGGTCTGGTCGATCGCCCGGTCGACCGGGTAACGTGCACACATGCACACATCCAAACGGTCAGAAGTGCGGTCGACCGTTCTGACCTGAAACAGGCCGGTCGACCGTCCGGTCGACCGCAGCAGGCCAAAACAGATTCTTTTGAAGATGATTTTGAAGAACTTAATAATTTTCAAATTAATTTTGATCAAGACTTGGTATACTATATAAAATAGAGTTTCTAAGTATTAGAATATATTTGTAAAAATATCTTATATATATAGGAGAAATATCTTAGAAAAATCATGTGCAAAATCTTGTGTGTGGGGAATATTAAGCTTTAACACTATACACTATCCTTTAACAAACTAAAAATTATAAAAACTGATAAAGGAAGTCTCTGAGCCGCATTGCACCAAGCTAGAGCCTTCTCTCCTATAAAAACGTCCTCTTGCGCCATTTGCCTTTTAGCATCATAATCCTTGCAATATGCTTAAAAAGGTCATCATGACTAGTACAAACCTAAAACTCATACTAAACAACTTATTAGTACAAATAGCTTCTATGTGTTTTGTTATCATTAAAACTAAACAAATAGAGAGTGTAACCTTTTAGGCCAACACATACAGCGACTTCTTCAGCTTACATACCATCTCTTCTTTACCTGCAGTCTTAAACCCTGTTGGCTGAGACATGTAGATCTCTTCATCTAGATCGCCATGGAGAAAGGCGGTCTTCACATCGAGTTGATCAAGGTCCAACTCGTATTGTGCCACCAAAGCCAATAAGATACGAATTGACGAATGCTTTACAACAGAAGAAAATACCTCATTGTAGTCAATTCCTTCCCTTTGAGCATAGCCTTTTCTACCAATCTGGCCTCGTAGCGCATCATATCTTCTTGAAGAGATCCTTGCTTCTTTGGATACACTCACTTACAGTCTATCGCCTTCTTCCCTTGGGCAACCTAGTGAGTTCCTAAGTGTCGTTCTTGTAAAGAGACTGCATCTCTTCTTCATGGCTGCTCTCCATATCTTCCACTCTGAACTGATTTCAGTTTCTCTGAAAGTGGACGGAATAGCCTCCTCAACGACCGGAAGTGCATAAGGCACGACCATATCTGTAGTGAGCCAACCTGGTCTCCTTGTGTTCCTCTTTGGTCTTCCAACTGCAGTAGAGTCAAGAACATTACCCATGACCTGTTCTTGACCCTTCATCATCAGCATCTCCCTCGTCTGCTTGATCATTACCCTGTGTCATCCTAGGTATGATCCTCACCGATGCTGAACTCTCTAGAGATGGTGGATTTGTATCAATCTCCACCTGCCGCAATACATCTTTGGTCTTGCTAGTCTCCACCTACTGAGAGACCTTAGGCTTCAACATAGAAGCCTCATCAAAAGTGACATCCCTGCTGAGAAGAAACTTCTTGTCCGTTGGATCCCAGATCTTGAACCCTTTGATTCCCTTCTTGAAACTGACGAACACACCCTTCTTTACTCTTGGGTCTAACTTATCATATTTGACATGATAATAGGCTGGACAACCAAACACCCTTAGCAAATCATAGTCAGCAGCTGTTTTCTGACCAAACCTCGAGAGGAGTTTTCTCCCCTATCGCAGACGAAGGCAACCTGTTCACAAGGTAACATGCATATGCCAAAGCCTCAGCCCAGAAGTTCTTCGATAAATCGGCATTGGATAACATACACCGGACCTTCTCTAGCAAAATCCTGTTCATCCTTTCTGCTACCCCATTCTGTTGTGGTGTCTCCCTCACTGTGAAGTGTCTCTCTATGCCCTCATCAAGACATAGCTGAAGGAAAGGATCGGACTTGTATTCTCCTCCATTATCTGAACGGAGGACCTTGATTTTCCTTCCTGTACTTCTCTCCAAGTTCTTCTTCTACTTCACAAATAATTCTAGGACTTTCCCTTTGTGTCTCATGGTATATAGCCAACAACGCCTAGAATAATCATCAATAAACGACACAAAGTAATGGTTACCTCCAATTGATGCTGTCTTGGTAGGTCCCCAAACGTCAGTGTGAACATAATCCAGAATCCCCTTGGTGCAATGTGTTGCTGTGCCGAACTTCACCTTGGTCTTCTTCCCGATGATACAGTGTTCACAAAATTCCAGCTTGCAGGTTCCAGTACCTTTCAGTACTCCTTGTCTCGCAAGAGTTTGCAAAGACTTTTCTCCTACGTGTCCCAGCCTCATATGCCACAGCCTGGTTGAGTCTTCATCTGAACCGGTAGAAGCCGCCACTTATCCTGTAACAGTACTACCATTCAGGTAGTAAAGATTGTTCCTGCGATCGGCCTTCAATACCACCATCGAGCCTTTGGTCATCTTAAGGACTCCTTCCTTAATTGACACCACAATGCCCAATGACTCCAAAGCTCCAACAGAGATTAGGTTTCTCTTCAATTGAGGTACATACCTCACTTCCTTCAGTTCCCTTACCATCCCATCAAACATCTTGATTTGGATTGTACCTACACCCTCCATGATACATGGATAATCATCGCCCATAACGACTGAACACCCCTCCAGCTTCTCAAAGTTAGAAAACCAATCCCGATTAGGGCACACATGGTATGTAACACCAGTATCCAAAATCCACTCATTTTCTCCTGAGTAGCCAACGATGGGAGTAGTGACTGAGAATGAGAAAACCGACGAGTCTGAGTCTGATCCACCTGCCTGTAAGTTACTGCTCTGAGTACTAACCACCTTTGCAAGATTTGCCTCAGTCTTCGACTCCTTCTTCTTCCCTTTAGCCTTTGGACAATCAACCTTCCAGTGCCCTAATTCTCTACAGAAGGCACACTGGTTCTTCTTCAGATTTTGATAACCTGGCCTGGACTTCGATCTCCCTCTATCATCTTTGCCCTTCCTATATGAACCCCCACCTCTTACTGCTAGCGCCTCTACTGATGAGCTTGACTGAGAAGGCTGTCTCTCCTTTCTCCTCGTCTCATAATTTGTCAAAGCAGACGACACTTCATGATAGTCAAGAGTCTGTCTCCCATTTATAAAGGTTAAGGTAAATGTCTCATACTCTTCCGCAGGGAGAGAGTTCAAGAGGATTACTGTCTTGTCTTCTTCATCTATCTTGACATCCACATTGACCAAATCCGTAAGAAGCTTCGTGTAGCGATTTAGATATTCATTCACGGAGCATCCCTTCTTCATCTGAAACCCGTACAACTTGCTCTTCAGTTATAATCTCGATTCAATACTCTTGGTCAGATATTTTCTTTCAAGGATCTCCCACAACTGCCTCGCAGATGTCTCGTGTAACACAAGATATTTGATGTCTTGTGTTATACACGATCTAATCAAGCCACACGCAGATCGGTTCATCTTCTCTCACTCTTCTTCAGTGGTTGTGCTTCGCTTCTTCTCCAGAAGTAGAGTATCCTCGAGGTTAGATGCGTTCAGGGCATCCATCACCTCGCACCTCCACATGCCAAAATTGTTAGTGCCGTTAAACTTCACCACGTCAATCTCGGATAAGGATTCTGTTGGCCCGGAGGCCTTCCTCTCTAGTTTTGATGATGATTAACTCATGTAGTTATGTTTACTAATTATCTTGTGATTTTAGTTACAGATCATTGATCAAGATATTAGTTGGTGATTGCTTCAAAAAGAGGAGTTTGGAAGCTTTCACATGGTGATTTCAGGGCCCGAGCATCAAGATCATACATAGCCATGCTCGTTGGATCACGGAGTTTGGACCGAGTCGACTTGAAGATGAAGATCATCAAGAAGACTTAGGTATCATAGAGTTTAATGTGTTTAGATCCATTTGTAAAGCTTAGTATAGTTGATATGCTCAAGTGCACAACACACACGTTTTTATGTTTGGATATTGGTTTTTTGGTTTTTAGTTTAACCGATATTTGTTTTCATGAATAGTTGATCAAAACAAGTTTACATGGTTTATGTATAGTAGATTCATTCTATACATGCATGCTTAACTTCTAAACAAACTTATTTTGACTTTCCTATTCATGTGTTGAAAAAGTCAAGTTTGATAAAAATACAAGTTTTGGTTTTTGGTAAAAATGTTAAAACACAAAAATAGTTTCATATGCCTGATATTTGAGCTAAACTTTTTATCACATGTTTATGTATCAATGCAAAATGATAAAACTATTTTTGAGTATTTTTACAAAGACTTAAAAGAATTTTTAGAAATATGTTTAACTATTTTTTCTGACTCAGAACAGTGGCTGATAGGCCAGGACGACCGACCGCACGGTCGACCGTACCTAGGGCGGTCGACCCTGCGGTCGACTGACGTGCACAGAGCTATGCACGTCTGGCAGCACAGTGGGCCGGCCGACCGACCGGTCGACCGGACCAGAGAGCTCTGCTCTCTGTATCTGGGCGGTCGGCCGTGCGGTCGACCGGATGCCCGAACAGTCATATTTCTGACCGTTGGCGGTCGGCCGGCCGGTCAACCGCCAGCCTGTCAGGCTGACAGATCAGCCTAACGGCTAGTTTTCTTTTAGGCCTATAAATACCCCATCTCTTTAGGGTTTTAGATAAGATTTTTTGTGCCAAAATTTTCTGATATCTCTAGTGTTTTAAACAAGTTTTCAAAAGTGTTTTTGTACCAAAAAGGATTCATCTTATTTGTTTTAGAGTTTTTGGAAAAATCAAAGAAAATAGAAAAATTGGGAGATTTGTATTGTTCTTCATTTCTATCTTTTACAAGAGTTTTCCAAGTATTTTTCTTTGAGTTTTTGTTTTCCAAACTCTAGTTTTTTTCACACTTGAGCTTATCATCTATCCTATTCTATTAGGATCTTGTTTTGTGGAAAAAGAGAAAGAGAGATTGTTTGAGGTTGTTGTAGCCTCCTAGTTGTAAACACCATTGCTCTTGTTGTATCCCTCTTTGGTAGAGGTTGATCGGGTGATTGGTTTGCTCTCTCTTTGGTAGAGGTTGAGGCTTGTGGTTTGCTCCCTCTAGTGAGAGGTGGAGTTTGGTTTGTAAACCCTCTTCGGTAGAGGTGTTGGTTGGTTGTTGTTTGGCTACGGGCCTACCCCTCGGTTGTGAGGCGGTGTTTGAGAGAGGAGTTCGGTACTCCCTTGTTGTAAAAATCCTTCTCGGTGAAGGTTCCCTCGGTGGGAGTCCTCGGTGGACAAGATAGTGGATTAGAAATCCTTCTCGGTGAAGGCGGGGGCGTAGAGCTAGGGGCTTGAACCTCGAAACATATCTTTGTGTTTGCGTTTGATCCATTGTCTCTTAACCCTCTCTCTTATATTTGTGCATTGCATTATTCATATTGCCATATCATTCATATTGCTTGTGTTGCCTTGCATATATTCGTATTGCCTATTCATCTTATATGCTTGGTTGTTTGTGTGTGCCTCACTTATACTTAACCACAAGAGTTTCATATAGCACCTCAACCCATATCTAGGGGAATCAAGAGGAGTTAGTCCAGAGCCCTTCACGGGGAATTCGACTACACTTATTGGTTGTATTAAGTGTGATTGCAAAATTTGTTTAAACTTCCGCATTTAGCGTATTTAGTGTCTAGATTAGCATTAACACCTATTCACCCCCCTCTAGGTGTTTTACAATTGGTATCAGAGCCTACGCTCCTGATACTTAGGCTTAACATCCTAGGAGTGAGATCCTTGTTTGCTAATTTTCATTTGCATTTTTGCTTGTTTGCACACATATAGTTTCATCCATGGACTTCATGACCCCACCTATGTTTGACCCTTCCAACATCATTGTTTGGAAGATTAGGATGTCCGTTTACTTACAAACCCTAGGACATAAGGTTACCTTGCCATTACCAAGGAATCTTACCTTAGTGATAGCAAGCATATAGGGGCCAATGCACAAGCCCTTGAGGCCATTAGAAGCACGCTACCTAAAGATTATCTTATGCATGTTTCTAATCTTGATTCCGCCTTTGCAGTGTGGAACAACTTGACTACAACCACCACCTCCAAGCTTCAAGTGCCAATTCAACAAGAGGAGGAGTCTAGTGGAGAATCCGAGCCACAACAATGCTATACGGTCCAAGGGAATGACTCCCTTGAGGTACACTCGGAAACCCACTTAGATGATGATGATGATGTTAGTTCTTCAAATGATTATGTTGATGCCCATGCTTTGAATGAAGAACTATCTATTGTTTGTGAAAAATTAATTGAAAAGTATAAAATTTTGAAAAAGAAGACTTGTGCTTTAAATAAAGAAAATGAAAAATTGTCTTCTAAACTTGACAAGGTTTTGGAAGAGAAGGTGAGGTCTATAATGAAAGGGATTCATTAAGATCTCAACTTGATCTTGCACTAAAAGAAAATGAAGTTTTAAAATTTAAAAATGATTGTGAAACACTTTTGAAGAAAAATGAAAATTTGTCTTCAAGAGATGATTTTGTTTTAGAGAAAATGATTCCTTGAAAAGAGAAATTGATTTTATTTCAAAAGAATTAGAAATTTGTTTAAATAAAAATAAATCTTTGAAAAATGATATTGTTTCTCATGTTTGCCATGCTAGGGTAGTTTCACCTAGATCACCCCTTGCATGCTCCACTTTATCTTCAAGTGTTAAAAATGATATAATATTTTGAAAAAGAGTGTTGATCGTTTGGGCTCCACTTTGAGCCAATGTGTTGTGGGCCATACACGTTTGGAAACTTTATTTCGAAAGAAACAAGTTCCATCTATTATGCATGCACACCCATCACGGCATACACATGCTCCACATGGACACCATCATCACTTGTATGCTCATGTGTACACTTGTACACATTGTGGACGTAAGGGCCACCTTGCTAAATTTTGTTTTGATCGTATACATGATTGTAATTTAGCAAATAAGTTTGTTTGGGTAGAGAAGGTACTAACCCCCATGGACCCAATAAGATATGGGTACCAAAGACCACCCCTCTTGTTTATGATGTAAGTGTGGGCTCTCGCATGACGTGAGAGTAGAGGTACCTTGGAGTGGATGCGTTCCGAGCTTCATGGAAATTATTTGGATGCATCACTTTCAAGGAAAGTTTGGTAGAGATGACCACCATGTTTTGGAGAATAGAGAGATGGCCTCATCGGTTTTGGTATAAATCTCTTACTCCAAATTATTGTTTGCATGCTTTTTATTTTATCATATATAGCATGTTTTATTGTTTATTGATTATTATGAAAATGCCATGATTATTAGTCCCTTGACATACATGTATAGCCCTTTTGAGACACCCATGTTTAATATGGACCATTATTTTAGTGTTCTCACCTTTGTTTAGCTATCATGTTTATCATAGGTTTAATAACATATGGATTTACATAATAATCATGTTTATATTTATCATGTGATTTATGATTTGTTTGTGATGCTTCATGTTTATGATACAAGTATATACCTACTCTTAATGATTTATATCGTGTTTTTATACTTCATAATTTGATTACATGTTTTAGATATTAGTTTTCATTAGAACTAGTATATATACTTGGCATATAGTGGGCCACAAAATAAATATATATATGTTTGAGCTTGAATGCTTATTTGAACCCATTAGATGTACTAGTATAGTCTAGTTTTGATGATCCATGCATTTTAAACATGTATTCCCATTTGGTTTTGTTTTATGTTTATATGTTTAACTTCATATATATGTCCATTTTATCTAAATTATTGTTATACATATACATCCTTTGAGCCACGTGCCTTCATGCATATATCTTTGTGGACTCGTTGTGTTGGATATGTATGTATACTTAGTTTGTATAAGACATACATATACCTTGAAGATTAAATAGTTTTGATGATTTTTATGTTTTCATGTTTCAAGGAATATTGAGCTTATTATCCATCTTCATGATTATGATCTTCACATTGTATTTGTACACTCACATTTATTGTTTACTCATGTTTTGTTTTCATGAGTCATATTATGCTTCATTGGCTAAGAGTGTTGATTATCTTGTGAATTTCATGCTTTCATGAAAAATAATTTTGTTTTATTCCTTACTTGAAGGATTTCGTACTAGTTTACAAAATTTTCATATAACTAGTTGCGATATTCTTCATTTGGAAGAGTTTTTCAAACATACTATATTTTTCAAATCTATTTTTGAAAACCCTACCTTCCATGGGTGGTTGGATGGGAGATCATGCTCATGTATGCTTTATATTGAAATCATTTTAAACTTAAACATGGTTGGGTGGTAGTTATATGATGTATACACTTGATCATTATTGTTGTTTCAATTGGTATCATTGAGATTCTTTCAATTGGTATCAATTTTGACTTTTATTGTATACTCATATATTTCGTATATTATGCTTGCATTTCAAAGAATATCAATTTCTATTGGTATCTATTTTCCATACATATATATGTTTGTGTGTATGCTAAGCTTGAGCTTCAATTTTGTTTCAATTGATTAGTTTTTCAATTGCTTTTCAATTGGTATCTCATTTCAAGCCTACGCATTGTTTTAGTTGGTATTTCATAAAGGGGGAGAAAATTTGTTTTTGTATTTTAATCGGTATTTGGTTTACCCTTACACTCCCTTGCTTTATGATAGAAAATAGTCATTTCATTTGATATCATATACTTAAAAAAAAATACTTTTTGATATCAAGATGTTTATTTGAATGTTTTTTTATAAAAATTGGTATCTCAAAATTTTGTTTTAGAAAATAAATACAAAAGTTTTGATTCATATTGCATATATGCAAGGAGAGCTTAACATCTCTTCTACATGTAGATTCATGATGAGTGTATCTTTCCTGAAACAGATTTCTAATTCAGCTCAAAATCCGCTCATCACTTAAACAGATTTCTAATTCAGCACTTTCCCGAAACATGATGAGTGTAGAAACATGATGAGCTCAAATCTCTTCTACATGTAGAAACATGATGAGTGTATCTCAAAATCCGCTCATCACTTAAACAGATTTCTAATTCAGCACTTTCCCGAAACAACCCGACCCGACTGTTGGGTCGACCGGTCGGTCGATGACCATAGGCACCGGTCGACCGTGCCTAACCGAGAGTTAGGCACTTTCAGTCGGTCGACCGGGCCGGTCGACCGCTATGCCCCGTGTATGTCCCCGTGCATGTCTGTGCACGACGGTCGACCGGACCGATCGACCGTTCTGCTGCTTCTGCCGACGTTCGACCGGTCCGGTCGACCGTTCTCCTGCTGTTGCTGCTGATTCCTTGGCTGCTGTGTTGATTCCTTTGGCGATGACATCGTCGACTTCCTTGACGACTTCCTCTCTCTTTCTACAAGCAAGACAGGATCCAAAGCAGGTAACGCGTCCGCCAATGAGAAGTCTATCTACAGCGACGTCAGATTGATCAGCAATCGGTCAGGAAGCAAGCACCGTAGTTCTGTTGGGCGGAATCTTGTAGAAACAGAGATCAGTGGAATCCGAGCTTTCGAAACAAATTATGGCTTAAAACAAGTCTCACCGTGTATCCAAGATAGAGATTCTCGAGATTCATGACACTGCCGAGCTCCATCAAGGTCAACCCAAGTTGTTCCCGTTTCCCCCGTCATCAAGTATGAAATACGTGAAATCCAGTTTGATATTGGAGAGGTGAGGGGCACCAACTATAGGAATCTTTTAATGCTGGCACCTCAAGCAATGTGAGATCCGGGAGCTTTGGGGCCGAGCGAAGCATGAGGGTCTCCAGTTCGCTGACATCGGCGAGAACGAGTCCCTCCAGAGATCCAAGCACTGGGATTATCAAGAGATCAATATTCGAACTAGATATGGTCACAGAGGACAGGTCTGTAGACGTCTGAGGTTGCTGCTGGTGGCAATGTGAGAGACTTAATAATAGTCCCAATGCCCAGGGGAGCAGAATGGAGCATTCCTAGAGCACGAGCGCCTCAAGAGTGGGCTGCAGGTGAAGATTTCACAGGGGATGTGTGAAATTACAGCCATCTCCACCATGATTGTTACTGTGATCTTGTGGCCGGTGAAAGGATCGTGGGGTGGAGCGCGTGCAGAAGAGAGTCTAGGGTTTCAGTGGGTCTGAAATTGAGATCCAATGTGTGGAGTCCACCTTGGGGCCGGTAGAGGTGCCGCTGCCGGAGAATGCAAAGTACGGGCAGTTCCAAGTTGAGGGGCAGAAGGAGCGGCATTCGTAGGAGAATCAGATGTCTTCGCCGAGGAAGAGGTCAAAGGGGGAGAGCCAGAGGTATCGCCATTTCTTAGAGAGGACGGGGGTGCGAGTGGCTTCTTTGATGAAGAAGAGCTTGAAGAAGATCAAGGCCTGGAGATCCGAGGGGAGATCGCTGCTTCAATCGCCGTTATCGTTACCATCGCCGTCCCTGTCCCGGACTCTGATTGCGTTATCAACTCCTGACTTATTCACAAAAGTTGTCCGGTCATATTCACCTCCCTCTCTCATATTTCCTCCTCCTCCCCGTCCTCCCCTCATCTCTATCTTTCGCTCAATTTACATCGCTATGTGATATACTAGTATTGGACTACTGAACTTTCAGCACTCACTCAGTTAGAGGTTTCTCTATTAACTGATGTACATAATTTGTTTATATGCATGTTCGTCTTCTTTCATGCGAGAGAGAGAGAGAGAGAGAGAGAGAGAGAGATGACTCACGACCTCGTCACCCTCGCTGTCGCCCCCACCTCAGTCCCCGACGCCCACCCCAGGCGCCCCTCCCCCTCCACTCCTCCCTTCCTCCATCATCCTTTTCTCAACCACCACAACCCCTCTCCCCTCCCCCTCCCTCCCCTCCCCCCTCCCTCCCCCTCCCCGTCCGCTCGATCGGTTCCCACCGTACTCCCAGAGTCTTCATTTGTTTATAACTTAAAATTTAGGGTTTTAAGATTTAAGTCCTTAATAAATTTTTTATGTAAATATTAGTCTCCAACAATATCATATTTGAATATTAGTTCCCAACAATATAAAGTTCACTTGATATTAATCATTTACTATTTATTTCATCCAAGTCCTGTAAGTAATCATGACGCAAATCAAATTATGAATTTAACAAATTTGTCTCGGACTTTGGAGTTGTGTGAGAGAGAAAGGGTCAACCATATGTCATTGAATAAAAAAATATAGAAGAAAAATTCTTTGCAAGAAGAGAAGTATGAGTATGAGAAGCCAATGAAACAAAGAAAAGAAAAAGACAAAAGCTTGTCGGTTAATTAGATTGACAGTAGCATGGAAGAAAAGTTAAGTTAAAAGTTCTAACATAGTTAGAAAGTATAGAAAATTTCTTGTTTTAAGATAAATTATTAGTTAGAGGAACTAATAACAAGTAACTGATAAATTATGGAGGACTCATCCAAATATGATATTATCAGGGATTCAAATTCAAATAAGATATTTGTTAGGGTCCTAAATCCTAAAAACTCAAATTTTATCAAAACCGACCGAAGGAGGTTTTCTCCCGTGACTCATTCGCAAATTTTGTCTATCCACCCGTCCGTCTCTCTCTCCCCCTCTCCCTCCTCCCCTCTTCCTCCTCCCCTCTCTCTGGTTCTCTGAATCCCTCTCCCCTCTCCCCCTTCCCCCCTCTCTCTCAAGCTCTTCCCTCTCTCTCTCTCTCTCTCTCTCAATCTCTCACCTTCCCTTCCCTCTTCATCCTCCCCTCTTTGTCGTCCTCTCTCTCTCTCTCTCACACTATCGCTGTCATGTCGGTCGATTTTCACCGTCGTCGATTTCTCACTGTCCGACAACGATATACTAGTTATGTTTTTAATCAAAATCGACCGAAAGAAGATTTTCTCTTGGACTTCTTCACAAATTGTGTCTGACCGTCTATCTGTCTCTCCTCTCTCTCGCTCTGCGCCTCTCCCTCTCTTGCTCTGATCCGCTACCTGCTAACCCCCTTTTACCCCTCCCCTCTCTCCGTGGCTCTCTGCCTCTCTTCTCTTCCCCACTCGCCTCCCCTCCTCCGCCTCTCCCTCTCTCCGCCCTCTCCCGCCTCTCACCCTCCTCTCTCCCCTATGTCACGCCCCGCTTCTCAAAATACATGAAAACGGAGTCGCGGCGAGAGTCGGCGACGTATATACGCAAGGAATATACATCACGTATACAGGCTAAGCCTAAAGTAACCTGAAACAAGTTATAAATCTAGACCATAATAAATCAACGATCACTGCAATATCACATACATGATATCATATAAAAAGAACTGGAATAGCGACTAAATCTGATAGGCATGAATCCGGAAAAGTACAGAAACAGGAATAAAAGAGGTAAGACTACCAGAATCAAAAAGAGGGAAGCTCCAGCTCTTGCAAGCGTACGATCTCAACGAACACCTGAACAATATAAGAAGATGACTAATACCCTGGACGTGCGAATCCAGGGTCGTCAGAAGAGACCTAATGAGTGTGTGTGTAAAGAGAAAGGTGCTCGTGTATAATAACAACATAAGCAATGAAAACATGATAACTGAAATGAAAGATAACAGAATAATCAATATTAAGAATAAAGATATGAACAATACATAACAGGTATCATGATAAAAGGATCCACTACTATCAAGATGTGTAACCTAACATATGTCACTAGTATGGTATACAATCTGATCATGCGTACAAACATATGTCTATCATACCTTATCTATATGTACAATCAGGTAATTATGGTCAGTCACAATATATTATAACAGTTCATTATCATTTATTATGTTAGCGAACACCAATTGCCACCTGTAATAGACGCATCCCATACTACGCCTACTACACGTGTCAATCAGGGTCCTAAGTTATTGAAATGATTGATTGGAGATATTATCATGCTTTAGGTGGGTCCCGTACATACCCGGGACCACGGCTTCAGTTTCCTGGCGCTGAACCAGGCCGTACCGCTAGGTACGCAGTAACAGTAACAGTAATCTCACTGTGAAAACAGTGGAATAATAACAGTACATATGGATGTCAGTCATCCCCCAAGAACCCTGCAGTGGAACCCTCAGTCGGCTGCGCAACCTGTACCTAGGTCCCAAAATACAGACGCTGTCTCCTCCATCAATTTCCCCAATCCCGGTGTAAGTTGTTCAATTACTTTATTATTGAATTCAGTAAAACAATCAATACTCATGTTATCTATAACACTGGGACGATGCGGTGACAGTAATGATAACAATACAGTAACAGTCAATCAGTAATCGTATACGCAGTGAAAATATCAGTAACCGTGTATACGATGAACAATAGGACTGTACAGTGTGTTACGATCAAACAATCTTTTCCCAGTAACTTTCAGTAACCTCATTCATACAATAACAAGACTAGATATTGCTCAATGGATAGACCCATCTAGAATTAATCAATAACTCGTCTATCCGTACTAAAGTGATATCAATAACTAGTCCAACAACTCAAAGTCTCAAAGTCATCATGAATCATTAAGTATCAATCCATAGCAAGTAGTCTGGTATAATAAATCGTTGTCTCAATATATCAAAAATCAGTGATCAGTCTCACCCTATCAATCAATTCTGATCCTCACGTCATCAATATAATCACATCTCAATAACTGAAATAACCAATGTTCTGACACATCTATTCAGATCTCCACACTCCAGTCTAATTAAAGTCATCACACACTCTCACTTCTATTAAGGTCAAACATAAGGTCCCAAAAGTCGGTAACATATCAGATGTATATTTAAGATCTAGTAGGTCAAGTCAGCCAAATCAATGCCTATTCCTCAAGACCAGATTCATCCAACTATAACCAAGAATCATAACTAAAGTGTAAAGTTCTCAATCCATAAGAATCTAAAACAGCAGTCAGAACAAGAGTAGTCGACTAGGACAGGAGCAAGTCGACTAGTATAGAGGATTTTGGACTGGTTAGTCAACTATCAAAAAGGGATAAGTCGATTATAACAAGTGCAAGTCTACTAATAGGAGGGGCAAGTCGACTAATATAGGAGGATTGATGGTTTAGTCGACTAGCAAGAGGGATAGGTCGACTATAAAAGGTGTAAGTCGACTATAGGAAAGGGCAAGTCGACTAATATAGCTTACAGTAAACAAACATAGAGTACACAACTTTTGTTGGCCCAAAGGCCTTCCACCCTAGTTTTGATGATGATTAACTCATGTAGTTATGTTTACTAATAATCTTGTGTTGTTTAAGTTTCAGATCATTAACCAAGATATTAGTTTGTGATTAGCTTCAACAAGAGGTGTTTGGAAGCTTATCATGGTGATTCCGGTGCCAAAACTTAAAGATCATACCTTTGCACTCGGTGGATCGCGTTTGGGAGCAAGTCTACTTGAAGATGGAAGATCGTCAAGAGACTTAGGTATCCTAGTTTAGACTATGAGTTTTTAGATCCATTTGTAAAGTTTAGAATAGTTGATATGCTCCAAGTGTACAAACACACACGTTTTTATGTTTTGGATTTGGTTTTCATGAATAGTAGATCAAAACAAGTTTACTTTACTTCTATGTATATTAGATATGTTCTAGATATACATACATGGTTTAAACATGCTAAAAACAAACTTATTTTGATATCCCTATTCATGTGTTGAAAACCAAGTTTGAAAAAATACAAGTTTTGGTTTTGATAAAATTGGCAAGACACAAAAAATGAATGATATGTTGATATATGTCTTGAAATTTTTATCACTTGTTTATGTTTCAATACAAAAAGATAAAACAAGGTTTATAGAATTTTTGAAGTGTTAAAAGATTTCTAGAAAATATTTTCTAACTGTTTTTCTGACCCTAAATCTGTTCCAGGCTTAAACCAGTCGACTACTAACCTGATTAGTCGACTTGGCTGAAGTCCGGTCGACCGGGCCGGTCGACCGAACGTGCACAGATCTGTGCACGTTTGGCAGACTTGGGACGGTCGACCGTACCGGTCGACCGGGCCGAGAGCTCTGCTCTCTGTTTTTGCTTGGGTCGACCGGGACGTCGACCGCTGCAGAGAGCTCTGCTCTCTGTTAGTTTGGGTCGACCGGGCGGTCGACCGGTAGCTCCAACGGGTCAAAATATGACCGGTTGGACGGTCGACCGGCCGGTCGACGTTTGCCTGTCAGAGCTGCCAGCTCAGCTCTAACGGCTAGTTTCTGTTTTGCCTATATAAACCCCATCTCTTTGGATTTAGGCCAGGGTTTTCAAGGAGAAAAAATTTCAGACTTTCTCTAGTGTTTAAAAAGAGTTTTAAAAGAGTTTTAAGTCAAAAGATTTTATCTTATTTGTTTTGGGTTTTTGGAAAATCAAAGAAAGCTAGGGTTTTGGGAGATTGTTTGTTTTTCGTTTTCTATCATCTACAAGTGATTTCCCAAGTAGATTTTCTTTGTTGCTGGTTTCCAAAAACACCTTGTTTTCACACTTGAGTTATCATCTATCCTAATCTATTAGGATCTTGTTTGTGGAAAAAAGGAAAAAGGAAAGAGAGAAAAGAGAAGTGTTTGAGGTTAAGCCTCTAAGTTGTAAACCCTCCTTGCTTTTGTGAATCCCTCTTTGGTAGAGGTGATCGGAGAGTGGTATTGTTTGGATCCCTCTTAGGTAGAGGTGATTGTGTTGGTTGTGAGCCTCTTCGGTAGAGGTGGTTGTTTGGTTGTTGTATTGGCTACGGGCCTACCCCTCGGTTGTGAGGTGGTTGTTTGAGAGAGGAGTTTGGTACTCCTAGTGTTGTAACAAATCCTCTTCGGTAGAGGTTTCCCTCGGTGGGAGATAGTGGATTGGAAATCCTACACGGTGGTGTAGGCGGGGATGTAGAGCAAGGTGCTCGAACCTCGAAACATATCTTGGTCTTTGCGATTGATCCATTGTCTCTCTAACTCTCTCTCTCATTTATATTGTGTCAAAGCATCATACTTCATTCATATCATATTTGCTTGTGTTGAGCATATTTCATCTTGTCATATTTATTTGCTTGTGTTGTGCCTTGCATAATCCATATTGCTATATCCTTGATTGCTTGGCTTAATTGTGTGTGCACATTGCTTGGATTGCTTGTGTGTGTGTGCCTAACTTATACTCATCCAACAAGAGCTTCACATAGCACCTCAACCATTTAAAGGGGAATCAAGGGGAGTTAGTCCAGAGCCTCGCAAGGGAAATTCGGCTACACTTGTTGTATTGTATTAGTTTGTGCAACATTTGCATTAGCTTCCGTTTTAGTGCACTTAGTTTTGCATTTAGTTCTAGATTAGCATTTACACCTATTCACCCCCCTCTAGGTGTTTTTTCAATTGGTATCAGAGCGGGTGCTCCTGATACTTGGCTTAACATCCTAGGAGTGAGATCTATTTGCTTGCTAATCTATGTTTGCATTTGCTTGTTTGCACACATTTAGCTTACCATGGCCTTCATGACCCCACCCTATGTATGACCCTTCCAACATTCATGTTTGGAAGATTAGGATGACTGTTTATTTGCAAACTCTAGGTCATAAAGTTATCTCTTGCTATTACCAAGGAATCCTTCCTTAGGATCGCAATCTTATAGGGGCCAATGCACAAGCCCTAGAGGCCATTAGAAGCACTTTATCTAAAGATTTCTTTTACGTGTTCTAACTTGATTCCGCTTTTGCAGTGTGGAACAATTTAACAACAACCACCACCTCCGAGCTTCAAGTGCAAATCCAAAAGGAAGAGGGAATCTAGTGGAGAATCCGAATCACATTGTTTCATGGTCCAAGGGAATGACTCCCTTGAGGTACATCGGAAACCCACTTAGATAGTGATGATTGCTCTAGTTCTTCATGTGATAATCTTGATGCCATGCTTTGAATGAAGAACTATCCATAGTTTGTGAAAAATTAATAGAAAACTATAAAGTTTTGAAAAGAAGAGTCTAGGCATTAATAATGAAAATAAAAATTTGATTGCTAGACTTGATGTTGTTTTGCAAGAGAAAGAGGAGATTGCTAATGAGAGGGATTCATAAAATCTCAACTTGATCTTGCACTTAAAGAAAATGAGTTTTTGAAAAATAAAAATGATTGCAATGTTCTTTTGAAGAAAAAATGAAAATTTGTCTTCAAAAGTTGATTTTGTTTTAAAAGAAAATGATTCTTTGAAAATAAGATTGCTTCAATTTCTAAATATTTAGAAATATGTTAAAGAAAAAGTTGTTTTACAAAATAAGATAGATGCACATGTTGCCATGCTAGGGTAGTTCCATCACCTAATGCATGTACCTCTTCTTCTAGAATTAATGATGATATTTGTTTGCTTAAGAAGAGTGTAGA